>PVKB01002650.1:144496-261780 GCA_004027205.1 Ctenodactylus gundi | reverse complement strand
CTCAGCACATGGCTCTCAGCAGGGTTCCCGCTCCCGTGGGACTCTTAACGCGCCGCTGATCTGACAGGAGGTGGCGCTCAGACAGCTGTGTCAGCGGTGGGGAGTGGCAGTAAGTCCAGATGGAGCTTCATTTGCTGGTCTGCCATTCGCCTCCAGTTCTGGCATGTCTCCGATGAGTAGCAGCTCGTGGACTGGCGTGGGGATCAGCAGAAAGTGACAGCCTTGCCCTGTCCCAGATCTCGGCTGGCATGAGTGTGCTCCTAGAGGCTTTGCTCCTGCTTTCCCCTAAAGATGGTTAACTGGATGTAATTTCATGCAGGGTTCGTCAGGTCCCGCTCCATTTAAAACCAAAGAGCCGTCCCTTCGGATCGGGAAGATACAAGTAATTATAACGCATCGGGAATCCTCGTTGCCTGCCCGTGGCATCTGCAAACCTTTCTCGGGTTTTCCCTTTTTCCAGCTGCTGCAAGCCTCTCCTCATCTGTGCCACCCTCGCCGTGTTTGCTTCCATGTGCTGTATCTTTGACATCTTTTCTTGGGTCCCAGCAGTAGACGCGGGCAGGTGGCCGGCTGTCCTCGTTCTGAGTCTGGAGCAGGCGGTCTCCTGCATTTCTCTTCTCCCGTCTCCTGTGTTGTGTGCCCAAGTCCTGTCCTGTGTCACAGAAATGGCAACAGACAAGTGCTGAGTCTCATTTTTCTTCTGTAGGCAAATTTGGTGATTAACCCAGCAGCCTTGCTGCCTGCTGCAGCTCCCCAGCTCACAGCAGCAAAGCCAGTTTCACCGGAATTGGCTTTTCCTTCATCGGAACCTGGAACGAGTCGTGGGCTGGAGGGTCGGCCTGCCCCACCTGGGCCCAGGGAGGCCGGCGTGAGCTTCGACCTCCCGGCGCAGGCAGACACCTTACCCAGCGCCAACAAGGTGACACTGCCGTCTCTGTGCTGCCTTTCCGTTCACCCAGAATGTGGCGGGTGCTTCCTTCTGGTCCATGGGTGTCCCACCTTCTGGCTTGCCTGGGCCGTGTTAAGTGAGGGACTGCCTGTAATCCCCGCACTTGTGAGGCTGAGGCAGGAGGATTCCCTTGAGTTAGAGGCCAGCCTGGGCTACGTAGGAAGTTCAGGACCAGCCTGCACTACAACAGTTCCTTGTCTTTAAAAAAAAAAGTTTTAAGAAAGCTTACGGATTTTGTGTTGGGCCAATTTCAAAGCAATCGTGGACTGAATGTGGCCTGTGGGCTGTGGGGTGGGCAGGCCTGGTGTAGTCTGCCAGTCACAAGCCCAGGGTAGTCCAGGTCCAGCACCTCTCTCGAAGAAGCACCTTGCCCTCCTTTCTCCTCCCCCCAGTTCTGCCTCTGCGTTTTTAGCCCTGCTTTTGTTCTGTTTGCATTCTGGGATGCAGCCAACAGGTGTCCCCACCTCAGCTGATATATGCCACCTGGCAGAGGCAGTGGAGAACTTTCCGAGAACGTGTTAGCTCCTAGCTTGGTAGACGAAGCCCTGTAGAGGTGGCACCGAGCCACACTGCCTTCCGCACAGATCACCCCTCACACGGAGCCCCCGCGGCACTCACTCCAGGCCCCGCCCTGCTGCTGCCCACCAGGATACCCCCTCCGCTTCCCAGCTACACTCAGGCCTTCACCCCATGTCCAGGGTCCTGCTTGGTCCTCTCCACACCTGTGACCTTCCCCTCATGTCCTGGGTCCTGGCCTGCACTCTAACCCCAACACGTATGGCCTTGTCCCCCTGTCCCGTATTTTGAGGTCCCTTTTCCAAGATCTCAGGGTGGCTCCTTCCCAGCTGGAAAGGCCTCTTAAATCTGAGACTTTTCTTCTTCTTTTTTACATGTTTGCTCTATCCAACGTCCCATCTCTAAAAAGCCTTAGCTGGTCTTTCAGTGACAGGACCCAGAATGACCTAATAATCTAGTGCTCCAGATGTAGAAACACCCTTTAATTGGTTTGAGTAGCTTTTTGTTCATTTAGTTTAGAATGGCTACATCCTGAAATTTTGAAATACCCTTGAAGTAGGCAGACACAAACACTTTGCCCAAAATGGGTTGAACTGTCTCAGAACTCAGTTTGATTGTGTAGGTTGGAAAATATCACAAGTACCAAATCAAGATACATGTTGAAATTAGATTAAGGATTCTATTTTCTAAGTCCTAATACTTCTACATTCAGTATTTAATATTTGAATGTCGTGTTTGTTGTTGAAGAGTATAGCCCCTCGGGTCATCTGCCCTTGTTTTATATGAGTGTAAAACATACCTGGTGTCACCTGTCCCCCTTGTTTCTTATCATACTCCTGGAGGCTAAATAAAGTTTGGCACCAGCATTCCCTCCACCCCAGCCCTGCTACTTTCTTATTGAATTGAGGACAGAGGCAGCGCTGGGGAGGGTTGTGGACTGCAGGGCCTCCCCAGGCCCATTTCCAGGATTCCAGAAACTATGAAGCTATTTGTGTAAACTAAACTAAAACTGCCCTTAAGCCGACCCCAAAGTGGAGAACATAAAGGATTAGGAGTCAGACTTAGAGCAACAGGAATTGGTAAACTCCTTAGGAAATTATTAAACGGTAGCCTCTTCTGTCTCTTAGATTACGTCTTCATTGAAATAGACCGGATGGCCCTGCCATGCTTTCAGTCGCCGAATCTTTGCTTTCAGCTTTGAACACTTTTATTTATCACCAAATCACCACATGATTTTTCTTTGCAGAGCCGTGTCAAAGTGAGAGGGAAGCGCCGACCGCAGACCCGGGCAGCCAGGCGGCTCGCAGCTCAGGAGTCCAGTGAGCCCGAGGACATGAGCATGCCCAGTGGACCCAGCGCACCCAGCACACGACTGGCAGGTGGTGCTGCCTTGCCAAATGGCCGCCAGCCTGAACCGAGAGTGGCCAGTGCAGAAGCTGGGTGGAAGGAAGTCGCTGCCACAGGCAGTTTGCCTTGGGAAGGTAGTCCTGCGCCTGCAGTGGACACGAGCCCCTTCCCAGAGCCCCTGAGTCAGCCCAGAGGCGAGGCTGGCCTGTTCGACTCAGAGGACATCTTTCCTAAGGGCGTAGAACTTCAGCCCCCAGAGAGAAAAGCTAGGGGCCAGGCAGCAGAGTCCCCAGCCTGCCCTCCTGGAGGAGGCAAAGACAAGAGCTCCCTGTTTCCTGCTCTTGGGGAGGCTGGCAGCGATGATGACCTCTTCCAGCCGGTGAAAGCAAGACCAGCCAAGGAAACCAGCCCCTTCCCCCTGCTGGAGGACGAGGGTGACCTCTTCACCAGCCAGAGAGGCAAGAGGAGCGGGCCCAGGCCTGGTAGTCAGCAGGATGTCCTGTCAAAAACACGTGATATTTTTGAGGTAACAGAACTATTGCATGCCTAGTTCTGTGTTAAACGAAATAGCTGATTGGCTCAGCTGAGCCATGGATTGCATACACTGGTTTCCTAACAAGTCGGAGAGCTACTTGCTTAGTGGTCAAAATTAGGGTCTTCTCTTATCATAGAAATTGGCTCAGGGGTGTTTCATTGCATTGTTCTACGTGAGGGTAGTTTTTGACTGCCCATATCCTTGATACATGTTCTGATTTTTTTTTCTTTTCTGTGCTGGGAATGGGCCCAGAGCTCTGCTCATACCTGCTAGGCATAGGCTTTACCACTGAGCTAAACCCTGAGCTTTTAGGGTTTTTGAATTTTAGGATTTTTTTTTCAATTTGGTATACCACAGCTGCTCTCATTTTCCCTGGCACGGCACCCTGACATACACAGGTGTGTAGGTGCAGCATCAGTGACTGCCCTGGCAGGGGCCTGGTTCTGGGGAGGTAACTAGGCCCTGGCTGGAGCTGTTGGCCCAACAAAGGCTCCAGCAACTCAGCCTTGGGTGGCGGTGTGAGGGGGTACCTGGCAGAGGTTACCTGAGAGCTTGAGTCCCTGGACAGGCTTCTGTGCTCCCCAGAGCTCTGAGGGTGGGAAGTCAAAGCCGGGCAGAGCATCAGGTGAATGAGATGCCTTCAGATAGCACTGAGTGCTGTAGACAGGGTGCCTGCAGGTGGGGTGGGACGGAGCGCCGGTTTTGGTGCTGTAGCTGGAAGAATGAGGAGTCAGCGTGAGGACCCGGGGCCAGGGCGTTTCACCTGGGCCCTGGCAGTGTGCCTTTCCAAAGTTTAGAAAGTTTTGGTGGCAGAATGAAAAAAAAATTTTTTTTGGCAATACAGGATGACATATTTGCTACAGAAGCAGTTAAGCCCTCACAAAAAAAACAAGAGAAGGAGAAAACTTTGGAATCCAACTTATTTGATGATAATATTGATATCTTTGCTGACCTGACTGCAAAGCCAAAAGACAAGGCCAAGAAGAGAGTGGAAGCTAAGTCCATCTTTGATGATGACATGGGTAAGTTTGGTCTCCTGCCTGTGGCCTGGGGAATCTTGGTGCCTCACCCCACCCTCTCCTGGGACCCTCCAGGCTCCTGTGACTGGGTAAGTACATGGACTAGTCACTTCGGTGGAGCCGCCTTTTGAGGTGTGGTGAACGTGAGGAATAGGAAGGTGCCCAGAACTTGAGCAGTAAATCTGATTGAACCTTCGTCTTGGCACACCCTTCGTCCCTGACTGCCCTGTGATGTGGTGAGTGGGTGTTCATATACTGGTCCAGGCCCATGCCGCTGCCAGCGCCAGGTGGCTGGCTAAGTCACTTGTACTGAGAGAGCAAGGGCCAGTGGTTTAGAGATTAAAGGGCTGTACAAGTGGCAGCAGCACTATGAATATAGGGCAAAACTCCAGCTTGACACCTCCCTGGGTTCTATTTGTGAACTTGCTACAACCCCTGCTAGATAAATGGGTAAGCCAGATACTTAGGGGCCATAAATGTGGGCAGACGTGGGCTGAGCCCAGGTGCACCCTGCCTACCAGGTCCCCTCCTCCCACCAGTTCCCCGTAATGCTGAGGCTGTGCAGTCACCTAGGCCTGCCCCCCTAGCAAGCAGGCACAGCTTTCCCTTCCCACAGTGGGTGCGAAATTTCCTTTAGCACCAGAAGTATAGCAATAATAGCAAATGGAGAAAGTCCTTTACACAGAACCCTTATGAGCAGTGTGGGATGTGTGTGTGTGTGTCCTCATTATTTTCAAAAATTAGATTATGCCTGTTCTACAGTTCCTATAATTATTTTTTTTTAAATGCCCGTCTGGTGTTAGTGGTTTGTAGGGCTGTGTTTTTAGCTGTCAGCCTGTGAGTGGAAGTCTAGATTGTTTCTCAGTTGAGTCCTGGGTTCCAGAAGTTAGGTGGTGGGTTATGGGACATCACCCTTCCCTTTTCTCTTACCTGCATACTTGTGGCAGAGAAATTTATGTCAGTGAGAAACTGGAAACTCTGACTCATAGATCATAAAACTTAATTGGTGAACAAGGCAGGACCGAGACTGAAGAGCCTGGACTTCGGTTTTAGTGGTTTTGTAACCTGTACTTACTACCAGAATTGGGTGTTTGGTGGTTTCTGTGATTGCATCTTAAAAGCACCCGTTTTCTTACCTGTTCAGCAACTTTTTTTCCTCTTTTTTCCCTTTTCAAAGATGATATATTCTCCTCTGGTCTTCAGACAAAGACAACCAAACCAAAAAGCCGACCTGCACAGGCAGCACCTGAGCCACGGTCTGATCCCAAGGTGTCCAGCATCTTCGAGGACCCCCTGAACGCCTTTGGGGGCCAGTAGAGCACCATCTGGGACTCCCATGTCCCACCCTTTGCTCCATCCTTGAATGAGAGATGGGCCTCGTCTGCTCATTGTCCTGCTTGGATTACGAAAGGCAAATGCTCAGCTACTTCTCTCCAATGTACTTCGTCGTTTTCTGCATCAGTTTTAATAGTGCTTACTACTACCGAATAAAAATAAACGTTTCACAGTGGCTTGTTTTCGTTTCTTTGGCCGTGGTAAGGCCACACTAAGAGTGGGGCATGGTAAGAGAAGAAATCTGCCTGTGGCTCTCACCAGTCCCTGTGGGATGTGGAGCAGCGATGCTCCGCAGAATGGCTGAGTGTGTTTGTCGCGGCGGTGGCGGCGGCGGCGGCGCCCTAGCTCAGTCGGCCCGCGCAGGTGAGACACTCGGGAGGGTGCTCTTCGTGAGACTTAGCCTTTAAGGGGAAGCTTCCATACATTCCAAAGATGCTTCTAAAAGTCCTTTTAAGACATAGCAAAAAGTGGCCCTCTACTGTCTGTTTTTGCGTGGAACACGGCCTGGCCCGTTACTAGCGAGTTGTCTGCCTGCCCTCACCGTGCCCCCAGGGGCCCTCGGAGCCTGACAGGTCTTCGGCCTGGCCGGTGCAGGAACCTTTTGCTGCCCTGCTCCAAAGCAGCATTTCCGTACCGGGGCTCGGCAGTTTCCTGCAGAGGCGGCAGGGGGAGCCCGGGCAACAGCACAGAGGACCTGGGCGTGGGCCCGTGGCAGTGCAGGCGCCCTGTGTGCTGTTCCCTGCGCAGCCGCTAGCCAAGCTGGGCTTTCCTGTGTCGGTAACAGTGGCACAATCTTGCAGGCTAGACTCACAAACCTAAGGCTACTAGCTTCTCTTGGCACATGAAGGTTTCCGGGACTTGCCTGTGCCCAGGGACAAAGGTTTGGTGTGCCTGCTGTGCAGGAAGGGTGGTCTGAGGTGAGGGCATTCGCCCAAACCCAGTATGGAGTTATCTTCAGTAAGCATCTGGGATGATTGCTATTTTCCTTTGGAGCAATCAAAGCTGCTCGTCGGTCAGGATTGAGTCCTAAGCACCGGCAGGAGAAGGGGATTAGGAGTGTGCAAACTGGTGTTTGGAAAGGCTTGAGCTGGGAATTTGTGTTTGGGTGGTTTTTAATCCCTCTGGGGCCTCTTCATACAACGGTCCAGCCTCCGTCATCCGCCGGCTAGTCTGTGCCTCCACGTCACAGACGAGGCGGAGGTCGGCTTGCACGGCGCGGGATGGCGGGGGTGGAATTTGTGTATTCCGCCGAAGCTCAGGCCTGGCTCGTCCACGGAGAGCCGTGCAGGCAGATGGATGGTTCTACCGTGATGCTTAGCTGTGTTTCCTCCGCTGGGGGGACTTGCAGGGCTGGCCGTGGGAGGGAAGGTGGGCAGAGCCTGGGTAACTCTGGCCCTCGGGAAGTGGTGGATGATGATGACGACTTGATCGGGGAGCAGCACGCCCAGTGCGGGAGGCCAAGACGGCCAGCTGTCTGCCTGGCTGCAGAGCCCATGCCGCCTGCAGGCTTGGGAAACGCGTCCCAGGCACCGTCCTGGGCTCTGTATAGGGAGATGGTTCTGCCGGGACTGTAGCTGTGCGAGAGAGGCTGGCCGGGCTGCGCAGGCCTCAGCAGGCGCAGTGCGTGTGTGCACCAGCCTGCGGAGCTGCGGGCCGGGTGCGCAGGGCCGCCGTCCTGGAGGACCCGGGAGGGGCCTCTGCTGAGGGCACCTGCCGGGCGAGCTCCGCGGCGGCTGAGTGAATCCCGCGAGTGGGGTGGAGAGTGCGCTGGGACCGCGCCGGTGGGAGAAGCGCAGGGCGGGCTGGGTGGCGCTGCCGGCTACACCGGCGCAGCCTCCTGGAGGCGGGAGCGGGCAGGAGCCAGCTGGCCAGGCTGCCGGCCGCCACGCGCTGGAAAAGTGGGTGAGACCCGCGAGGCCCCTGCCGGCTCCCGTCCTCAGCCAGGCTGTGATGTCCTTGTTCACCAGACGAGGCCTACCTGCTCCGGGACGGCAAGGGTAGGAAGGGCTGTGTGCGCACCCAGTAGCGCGCGGCTCCCGAAAGCCGTCGACCAGGCGGCGAGCGCACGACCCCGGGCGCTGCGGAGCGCGTCAGCGTCTGCCGTTGCTAAGCGCCGAGGGCCGCATCCGGGCTTCACCAACCGACGCCCATCGGGGACCCCAGCGTCCCGGCAACCGCTGGCGTCGGCGGCCGGCCCCGCCTCCGGCCCTACTGATTGGAGGGCGGCACGAGCCCTGGCCCGGGATTGGCCGGTGGCGTCATAAAGGGGCGGTGCTCTCAGCCGCGCGGTTCTCTCGCTGGCTGAACGTGAGTCCTGAGGCCCGCGGCGAGCGAACGAGCAGGCTTGGCGGGCGGGTGAGTGCTGGTGGGCTGACCGGGCCGGGGCGGGCCGGGCCGGGCCGGGCCGGGGCGGGCCGGGGTGAGCAAGCCCCCGGGACCCTCGCCGCCGGATTCACTCCTCCTGCGCGACGGCAAAGCGTTTGAAAAGTTCTTCTCCGTAGATGACTAAGCTTCTTTAGGAGGGAGGATGCAGCGGATTTCAAGTTCCCCTAGTTACTGACTTGGCACCAGTATTGCCCTATGTGTGGGTCTTTTTGTTATCTTTGGTGATGGTTTTGAGAACTTTTCCAGAAAAGATAACAGAAATATTTTGAAAATTGCTCTAGAAATGTTTTGATGTCACCACTCTAAATAGTAGGTATGTTCTTTCTGATGATTTGCGCAGCTTCCAGGAACACTTTTCGCTCTGTCCCTCCTTTTTTCATATTTTTTTGTGAGCCATTCTTGCCTCGTTTTGCACTTCATCCTCGGCTCTTCGCTGTCCCTTCCTTTTCCAGCGTCGCGGGAACCACGACGGAGCCTGGAGTCCTGGCCTCCTGCCTTCCCCACCTAAAGGCCTGGCTTTGTATCTAGACTATTTTACAAAACCCTTAACAACTCAGTGGTTAAAAACGAGAGTGAGCAAAGGACCTCAATAGACATTTTTACATAGACGTTATACGTGACCAATAATCACATAAAAAGATGTTTTAAATCGTCATTAGAGAAATGCAAATCACAACCATGACAGGCTACTATTAATATATACCCACCGGGATAGTGATAAGCAAAAAGACACTAAAAATACCGACAAGGATGTGGATGCTGGCCCCCTGCTAGAGAGACTGCACTGTGGTCCAAACTTAGAGGTGACCCTTCCCCGTGGTTCTTCAGCCCTTCATCTTTGCTTCTGTAAGGAACCCCTCACACGCACTCTTACCAGGAAACCCCAATAAACTCATTGGTTCACCAGACTGGACTTTGGTGCAGTCAGTACTGCGGCCTGTCCGCTGTGCCACATGTGGGGTGGATAGGCACTAGTGTTCACATCTTCCCAGGAAGATGTTCTTGCAACACATGAAACTGTCTCACGGTGACTGGCACATGCCCCTTCAGGTGCAGCGAGGCCTGAAGAGCTGTTACTACCCAGAAAGGTGAATCCTGACAAGCCAACAGCTGACCAGCAGGCTGAGGAGTCTCCTCATCTGAGCTCTGTAGCTAAGCCCTCACCCATACTCCTGTAAGTAACCCCAATAAACTCATTGGTTTGTGAATTGGATGTTGGTACAACTGTTACTTTGGCCTGTCTGCCGTGCTAAATCTGGGGTGAACAGGTGCTAGTGTGCACATCTCCCCAGAAAAAGTTATTCCCAAAACACCTTTTCCTGAGGAGCCATGAACCTCAGTGTCTGTTCACCCCAGATAGGGCACAACAGATGGGCCAAAGTAGCGATTGCGCCAAAGTCCACTTTGGTGAGTTTACTGAAGTTACTTAGAGTTTGATCGTTTCACAAATTGCTAAATATAGAGTTGTTTCTGTGCCAGATATGTCTCAAAGGGAAGGGAAAACATCTCCACACGAAGGCTTGTCACTGGACGTTCTTACGAGCGTTACTCACAGTGTTAATCAAGAATTGGAAAGAACCCAGTGCCAGCCTGGTAATGAGAAGAGCAGCAGGAGGTGTACCCGCAGCGAGACTAGTATTCCACCATGACACGCAGCACAGAGCTGACACACCCCGGCTGTGGGTGTGTGTTGGCGTCACTACACCCATGGCGAGAAGCCAGTCACAGAAGACAGCCTGTCGTGTCATTTTACTTACATGGAACATTCAAAATAGGCATGTTCCACGTAGAGAAACTAGATGAGCGCTTCCCTTGGGCTGAGAGCAAGATGGAGAAGCTTGGGAGCTATGGCTACGAGATGTAGGGCTCCTTTTTGGGGTGATGACAATATTCTTAATGTGGTTAAGAGGGGCTAAGGGCTTACCTTTGTGATGCAGAGCATGCCTAGCATGTTCCAGCCCCCTAGTTCTGTCCATAGCATAAACACAACATACACAAAGATTTTTTGATGGTGGCACAACTCTGGGAACACAATAATAACCTAGTGAATTTCAATGAGGAAATTTATATGAGGAAATTTTATGGCATGTGAATTTTATTTCAAACCCTTCTTTCAATATTGGTGTTGAATTTGGGGTCTTCACTGAGCTTCCTCCTCAGCCACCTCCTCGCTTTTTGAGACAGGGTTGCACTAAGTCTATACTATACATTGCCCAGGCTGAACTCACACTTGAAATCACCCTGCTTCAGCCTCCCGGAGTGCTGGGATCACAGATATACACCACTGACCCTGGCTCACATGACTTTGAGAAAAGGTTTTCTTGCCTTTCTAGGAAGATGTGTTCTACTGTTCTGGTAGTTTAATGTCAAGGCCTCCTTTAGGAAGTTTTCACCCATCAGTAGCAATTCACCAGTTTGATCATTGCTGTGTTTCTCACCCTGCACTTAAAATTTACTTTCCTGCTTCTATTTATGGCGTGTCTGCACCCTCCCCAGCCTCTTGTGGGAGAGACAGCGTGATACCTGCTAGCAGCATCCATCCCCTTTTAATGGTGTATATGCTCTGGAAGCGCACATGCTCGTGTGTGTGTGTGTGTGTGTGTGTGTGTGTGTGTGTGTGTTTTGTTTTTTAGGACCCTGTAGGTGTGACCGCCCTTCCCATATCCTGGGCAATTCAGGTGCACGCTGCTTCCCATTTACGCTTTAGATGACGTAGAACACATGATTTATTTATTTTGGGATATGATGTGTGTATATTTCTCAGACTTGCAAACTTATACTGATGTGTTGAGTTTGTTTAAATGCAGTTAACAACAAAAGCTGTTTGGGCTACTCTATATTAGTAGCTACTGAGCTCTAGTAAAATACATTGTTCACTAGACTATGTACCTGTTCTTAAACAATTCTATAGTCCTTTGGAGAGTGATTTTAGAAGCAATGGGAAAAGTTCAGGAATAGACACAATTAAAACACAAAGTGAATTCTGGAGCTCTCTGGAAGATTGTTTGGAAGGACCAGAGTTATTTGGGATTCTTTATGAAAAAATGAAATTTTCAGGTAGTCTTGCTTAAATATTTTACTGTTTTTTAGATATAAAAAATCCAAACATGACCAACAACACCTGTTGCCAGCGTTCAAGACTGATCTGGGTAGCACTGGAGTACATTGGCCTGCGACCCACTGTGGGGGGCCTGGAGCAGTCAGAGTGATGGATAACGGAAAAGACCCTCCCGTCTTCGGTGAGGACGACATGGGGCCGTTTGAGTGCGAGGTTCCATTTGCTGACACCATAGAGCTCTTCATTGAGACGCTGACCGGAATGTGTTTTGAGCTGAGAGTTTCGCCGTTTGAGGCTATTATTTCTGTAAAGGCAAAAATTCAACGATTGGAAGGTACTATTCCTTCTTTGTTATTAGGGCATGAGGGTTAAATTTGTTCTTCGAGAAAGCCTAATGTTTAAAAATATTTTAATGGAGAAAATTTCAAAACTAAGACTTTGGAAAGACGGATGTGACAGCCTAACAACCCCAAGCGTTCCTCAGTCACCTCCAGGGTCGCTGACCCACGAAGTGTCCCCTCTCTGTGCCTGTGGCTTCCCACCTCCACCGCCCGCCCCGCCCCCTGACCTCAGAGGCAGATCTCTAGCATTGCACCCGTCGTGGTCATGGTGGGACAGTGGTTTTAAATAGTTGTCAGCAGGTTATGATGACATGCACAGTTTGCCATAGCTGTCTTGAGGAAATGGTGATTGCATTTCGATTTAATGAGCTCACTTGATGTTTCTCACTGCTTTGTAAATCCCTTTCTTTTTTTTCACAGTGGAGATTTCTGAGAGGAGTTTTGGCTGTTGTTTCTGGCAGCTGATGTACACCTAGTACAGCAGCGACACTGAGTAACGTGTAATACTGTCTTTTGTGTATTTGTGAAAAGTAGCCATAAGTTACTTTGTGTTGAAATTAGTTTATAGCCAGCCCAGTGGTGCAGGCCTGAAATCCCAGCACTCTGGGAGGTGAGGATCACAAGTTAGAGGCCGGCCCGGGCAACTTAGCAATTTAGCTAGACCCTGTCTCAAAATTTAAATAAAATGGGGGTGGGGGATAGCGCTGAGGATATAACTCAGTGTGAAGGCTCTTGCCTTGATCCCCAGTACCACAAAAATAAATAATTAATTTATATTATGCAGATTTCTGAAATAAGTGTATTTACCATTTATAAATGTTAAAATTCAGTTTTGACTAGAACATTCCATGTAACACTGAGTCCACTGACAATTAAATTGTTCTGTGGAACAATGCGTCTTCCCTGATGAGGCTGGCAGGAACTTGATTGTACTATGAAGGGAAAACCAGGGTTGTCCTCCAGCTGAGTTAAATTTGGAATTGTGCAAGGGTGAGGAGGGTGGGCACACTTGATCTTCCTGAGATCCAGTGTCCTGGCACCTGAGCACCTGCAGATCCTCTCTCCCTGGGGCTTCTCGGAGGGGCTGCTGCCGTTGGCTGCCTGCTGCCTGCTACTGAATAACACTCTAGTTCTTTCTGACTTTATGGCAGAAATTTTGTTAATCTGTTATTCTCTAGGATGGTGTCTGTCTGCTGTTTCATATTTTTATACTGTTTTTTTACAAAGTGAACTCGCAGTTTGTTTACTTTGTTAATACTTCTTAAAGTCCAAAGTTGTGGGTTTACTCCTTTTCTCTTTTCCGCCTCGTCGTTCTCTGCCTTTTACTACTTCTTCTTTGAGCCTTTGACTTACTTTGTCATTTTCCTGTCTTTTTTTGAGGTTGGAATTTGTTTTCTTTTATTTATATTTGTGTGGTGCTATGAGTTTTCACTTTATTATATTGGTTTCTTAACTGTCATTATTTTACTCTATTTTTGTATATCTTCTTTTACCCAATTTGTGTTCATTTACCCAATTTCTGTTCTTAATTTGTGAATTTCTGAAGCAAATGATTTTTTTTCATATCTACAGATGCTCTTTTTTAACCTGATAGAAGTTTGACCTTATAGTTTTCTTCTGCTTCATGGTAATTTTTCTGCATGAAAGTTTCCTGGATTGATAAGTGTGGATTTTCACTTTCTAGTTTTTAACATTAACTCTGGATTTGTTAATTTTTGTGTTGCTTGTTTTTGTGGTCTTGAGGTATTTGGCAAGACTGTTTGAGGATACATTCTCTGTCAGTAAGGTAACGCCCGCACAGTCAGTTGCACTGATGCCTAGTGCTTGGGGTGTGGTGGGAGGGTGGAGGTGGTCATGGAGGCCGTCGGGAGGAGTGCACAGGTTTACAGCTGTATTTGCCTTGCAGGAATTTTACATTTTTCTGTTTGTTTCTTTTGGTCTGACCGCTGAGTCACCAAAGGGCATACAGGACAGTGGGGTGGTCTTGGGCCCACCCATGTCTTCCCTTTTCTCTGGTAGTTCTTCAGAATGTCTTACGGAATGAGCTGGGGGTGCAGCATCCTGACTTACGCTCGGCTCTCTGACAGCCCCCGTTAGAAACAAGACCTTGCGACAGGCGGCTCTCTGGGCTCCTCCACTGTGGTCCAAGTGGGGCACATAGTCAAGACTGCCCCGGCAATGGTCCTGATCTGTGTGGAACAGGCTTCTGAGAGCCCTGGGCACTAGGACTGCTACAAGAAGCCAGACCCTTTTCGTGGGCCTGGGGTTGGTTTCTGCCTCCTGACTCACGCACGCAGAGAAACCGCCCGCCTGCAGGCTTCTTAGCTGCTGTTGTCTGCCCCAGCAGAAGCTCCTTCAGACTGCCTGGCTCCTGAGTCCCTACCATGGGATCAGGACTCCAGTCTACCTGAGTCCATGTGGTGAACGTTCACACCCAGAATGGCCTTTGTCTTCCTGGTGCCAGTCCGCTGTCAGGCGTAGGGCCAGCCTTCGCTTCTCTCTGGGCCTGAGCTACAGTTTTCCTGAGTAGCCCCTGAGGTGGGAGCTCATGGCATTCTACCCTAGGGTGGGGGAATCAACTTGCTTCATTTAGTTGTTTTGAAATTTGGATGGTCTCAGACTTCAGTTTATAAGGACAGGATTATATATAGATTCATTTCCCTTAATAGTGTTCTTTGTTGTTTCGGAAGAAGATACTGGGCAAGGGGAGCTATGATCCATCATTGTCTTTGATTACCCAGAGTTGAATCAATTTTACTTTTCTGCTCTATGCTAACTGGAGCTTTGGGCACATTCTCACCACCATCTGTCTGAAGCATTCTGAAAAATACACAAAGAACATTAAAAATATGCATTTAAAAATCTGTTTTGTTGCATTTTTAATGCATATTGATCATACAGAAACATGATGGGCATCATTGTGGCACATGTGCATATGCACTCGTTCTGTTTCCACCCCACCATCGCCCCGCACGCGCCTCGCCCTTCTCTCTCGCCACCTCCTGAGTCCTTTAAAGAAGCATGACAGTATGTGAGTGCATGCACAGGTACATGCACTGCTGTTGCCAAATGTGTGTGTCTCCCATCCCAGGTTCCTAGGTAGAGGCTTTACCTCCTTGTGAGGGCATTTGAGGTAGAGTCTTTGGGAGGAAAAGAGTTACATGAAGTCACAAGGTAGGGCTCTCATGATGGGGTTAGTGTCCCTGTGAGAAGAAACACCTTATAAGAAGAAACTGCTGTCACACAAAGAAAAGGTTATACAAGTGCACAGGGAGATAGTAGCTGTCTGTGTGACAAGGGAAGCGGTCACAGAGTGTAGCTGGCTTGTCACCTGGATCTGGGACTTCAAGTTTCCAGAACTCTGTGAAACACTGCATTCATTCACCTACACATTAATGTCACTATATACACACATATACATAGACATACATATCTGTCTATCTGTATACACACACATTTTCAAATACATACAGGCTGGTGTATTTTATGTCAAACTGCGTAACCATCAGGCAGATTCTCTAAAGATTATTTGGGCTAATAACACTGGAGCCATAAAGAGCGTTGCAGTGGAAATCAGCATGACGCAGTGAGCTGTGAGCGCATGCAGAGAGATTAGGCATGGGGAGTTCTATAAATGTGGAGGTGAGACCCAGAAGATACCCCAAGATGGGAATTCTCAGACCGCAGGCTATCACAAAGGCGGTGCAGGGTGAACAGACGGTCTCTGAGCTGACGGTCTCCTGTAGACATTTTCTCAGTGCGGCCGCGGCGGCCTCTGCGCAAGGCTGTGACTCTGTGTCTCTGGTGGTCGCTACTAGTCAGAGGTTGCAGGCGAGAGACTCCCCTTCAGACCCTCCTGTTTATTCCTGTTTTTCCTTAGGTTTGACACAAGAGATTCGGTTTTGGTTCTGACAGCCTCCACAAACACAACTTTATTTGTCGTAGTGAAAAACTGGATACAGGATGATCTCTTACTAGAGAATTGGATACATCAATGAAAGCTGACAAAAATAAACATTAGGGTACCATCTAGCCATTGACAACAATGTATTTTGGTTGACATAAAATATATGCAGTATATTAGCAGTTTGTAAAACAGCTCTCAAAGTGTTACTCATACTTTGTTTTAAATGTTTTAAAGGAAATGTACTCAAAGTATTAAGAATTGGCTGTTGGATTTAGAGTTATATATGGCTTTTATACTTTGTTATCTACTTTTTCATAAATGACTTTTTATAATATGTTCATTTGGAAGAGTTTAAACCATGAATAGAAAATTTAGGGACAGAGTTTATAGTTTAACACCACGAAATAAGAAATTTTATATAAATGAATTCTGGTTTGGTAGAAAATGTATTCAGTTCATAGAAATGTATGTATTTGGATTTAGTCATGTAAGAAATAAGGGTTGAGTCAAAGAGCCAGTCTCTATAGAGCTGCCAGATTTAGCAAATGAAAGCCCAGCGTCGATGTCTTAAAGCAGAGCTGGCTTGTCGTTCATGTCTGAGGTTCTGAGTGCACTGGTGGTGCAGGAACCCTGGTGTCCTTTAGTGTGGGGGAGAAGCTGCGGCTCACGGAGGTTAGTGACTTTCATCCTGCGCTTGCGTGGCAGGCAGGATCCCAGCTGAGTCATGGACAGTCCAGCGGCCTTGTGTGGTCAGCTAAAGGACAGCAGAGGCCCACAAAGTAGTTACAGCAGTGGGAACTGAGCAGCGTGCTCCTGTATGGTGAGTCCGGCTCTAAGACTCCTACCGCAAAGTAACTCTTGAGCTGCAGCCCTGGGGAACAGAACCATGGTGCTGCTAGCCCAGCTTCCTCTTCGCCATAGACCATGTCATCCTGTAAGTTTGATTGAAAAGATGATACTGATAGATTCCAATTTTTAAATACTTATTTTACTTTTAGAGTAAAATAATTTGTAACTTAGACACCTTTCTTAACTGATATTCTTGTTCCGCTAGAGGCTAAAGAAGTAAACTGCTCCGTTTGGGGAGGGGGGGTGTAAACATCGGCCTCCAGGCCCATGAAGGGCTTTCGAGCAGGCACACCCAGCCCTTGGGCCTCTAGCTGGGACTGATGAGAAGTCCCATAGGAAAGAGCAGCACAGCGGGCAGCAGGTGGCGGGCTAACAGGAAAAACTTCGCGCGTGCGTAGTCACAGCTGCCCCGTCACCTGCCTCAGCGCCTGAGCTGCAGCTCCTGTGGGACCCACGGCAGCATGAGATCCTCCTGTGAGTGCAGCCTGCACGCAGCGTGCTTAGCTCCTGCTGACGCCACCACCTCCACAGTGGTCTGTGGAAAAACTGTCCTCCACAAAATGGGTCCCTGGTGCCACAAGGACTGAGGCCTGCTGTTGTAGAACAGTCACGGGGCATCTGGGATATACTCAGACCTGCTACAGCCAACACCCCAGAACCCCGCTCCTCGGGCAGCTGCCACTGCTGTGTGGAGGCTGGTTTCTTACAGGGGGACTGCATGCTCTGGGCTTGGCCTCCAAGCGTGTGGCCCTCCATGCTCTCTCCATGAGACAGTTCATCACGGTCCCTTGGTGCTGGCACCTGCGAAGTGCAGACTCCAGGGATGCCACCTCCAGGCTCACTGCTGCAGCCGAACTGATAGCACAAGTCAGGCACATACAACAGCATGTGACCCATGTAGTAAACCGAAGTTCATGCAGAACATGCATGTGCTGCTCTGACCTGTTTATTTTCAAGTATCATAAGCAAAATCAATTTAAGAAGGCAGCATGTGAAATACTTAAAAAATGTTTTTGTCAAAATCAATATCCATTGTTCTATTGAGTAGATGAGGCTTTACTCCCTAATATAATCCAAATTTTCCTGGACATTTAAATGTGCAGTTTGAAAAAGATAGAATTATGCTGGAGTATAGAATCTGCCTTGCATTCTTTTACCATCACAGATGTGAGGCAAATGTTTCATAGACTGTCATTTTCAGTCCTGAAAATTGTCCATAATATTTTTTAATACTGAGTATAAACAAATATAACTGAATGAAGGCTAACAACATTTAGAGCAATCTTCTAGGCCTGTTGTCTTTTATAGGGGTCCATTAATTTTATATTTCTTTTAGGCCAGATAGTTACTGAAACACTCATGGAAAGTAAAGGATTAGATTTCATCCACTCCTAACTATGCTTTTCACCTATGATTCTGTAAGTTTAGCTAAGCATTCTATGTAGAATTGTGTTATTGGTGCTCTTGGCTCTGTAATGAAATAGTTTTGTAGCACTCTTTCTGGAGACACTTGAATTTTTAACACTGTTTATTGTCACCTTCCTCTAAGGTATTTCCATCTGTCAGCAACACTTAATTTGGAATAACGTGGAGCTGGAAGATGATTATTGCTTGAATGATTACAAGTGAGTGTAACTGCATGGTAGCTGTCGCGTAGGTGCACAGGACAATGGCTCCACCTGCCAGTGCTTCTCTTGTGCTCCTTGGCTCATGTCTCTTCCTCTGACTAGCTCCGATTTCTAGACTTCACTGTCAAGTCTGATCTGCAGTTACACCTCCTTTGTCCCCCTGGCTGTCCCCGTCTTTGTCCCCTGACAACTAACATTCTACCTGTCCATGTCTTATGTCAAGCCTTTCTGCTCCTGCCTACTGGCTCCTGGCCACCTTTGCCTCACTCTCCCACCTGGAAATGCTCCTTCTCTTTGTACTTCCACAAGAATGTTGGGCACGAGAGGCTTGCTGTCCTGAGTGTTTTCTCTTTCAGCCCTCCTCTTACTGAAGGGCACTGTTAGTACCAATGATTGCAAACGTACTGTCTCCTTACTCTTATGTCATTTATTACTCTTCTTAAGAAAAAAAAAAGGCCAAAGGGTGAGAGCTATGTGGATGATCTGGTAGTGTGGCTGCCTCTCCACCCGCAGCCACACAACTACCCCTGCTACTGTGCGGCCCTGTGAGTCACAGATAGCCCCTTCCTCTCCTCTCCGTGGCCTCCCCTTCCCCACACGCAGAATGAGGAGCCTCATGACACAGCGGCTTCTGAGACTTTGACTTTGGGATTTCATAGAGAAGTAGAGAAGTCTTGTGGAACCTTCAGCAGTTTCATGATTTATACAAGGCAATCGTGAACATTTTACATCTATTCATGTGCTGTATCTTTCATATTTTGACAAGCAGGCACTCTGCCTGATACACCGTCTCATAATTGTGTTGCAGTTCACATTGACTGTGTCATGATGAGAGCTTATTTTTGTGTTAACTGTTCACAGCATTTCTGAAGGTTGTACCTTGAAGCTGGTTTTGGCAGTGCGTGGTGGACCCATAAATAACAGAAAAGGTAGGCCTTCGTCACGGCGACTGGACAGCCATGTTCTTCAAGCAGTTTGGCAGTAAGACTTCAGTCAGCTTTTTTTTTTTATGGCCCCTGGTTTAAGTCAAGTCCCTTTTCCATTGTTGGGTCTTAGAAGAACTGTATTTGTTGAGGCATTATTCTTTAAAACATAAATACATAGAGACTGTACTAGAATATTTTTCCAGAAAGATCTCACGACTCCTGATTCAATCCTGGGAGATGTAAAAATAACCCTTCCCAGCATAGGGAAAGCAGATGGATAGACAGTAAGGATGATGCGTTAGGACTGTGATTAGGTTTATTCTAGTCTTGCTGCTTTTTTTCTGTTGAGTGCACAATTCTAAGGTAGTGATAAATAGAAAATTCCAGAATTACCCCTTGATTCACCTGGTTTGTGGTGTGTCAGGGTTTCACGAGTATTTTTGTGGCCCTGCTCAGTGCTTCCTCTGAATGTGAGTGATCTCTGGGTCCACTCATTCATTGATCCATTCATTTTGCTCACTCGGCAAAAGCATGGTGAGCGTCTGCAGGTGTCAGTGGGGACACAGCCTCTGTTCCTCACCTTGCCTCCTGCTCATGTCTGATAAAGAAATGTGTGATTTCTGGTGGTTATACATGGCGTACACAAACCACATAGGCTCGTGTGACCACGTCTGAGCAAATGGAGCAGTGGGAGGGCCTGCCAAGGTGACATGGGTGGGAGGGTGGTGACCGAGAAGGCTGCGTGCTGGCCCTGTCCTCAGGGTGGCACACGAGTCTCCACCAGGTGGACCTCATTTTGGGAAGAACTTCGGATTTGTTTGGTCCCTCACAAACCAGAAAACTGAAGATCCAGTATTGGTTCCACTGCTGTCTTACTGCACATATCAGACAGTATCCCTATGCTTCAGATTTGGCTTAAAAATATATAAAATTATTGCCATCTTTTTGAACGGTTTTTTGTAGGTTAGAGAAAACAAAGAGTATACTGTCAGAACTTACTAACCAGTGTTCCTGATACTACGGCTCTCTGATAGATTTATGAACTGGTTTCGGGTGACATGAGTTGTATTTATAGTAATAATCTCACAAGTAGTTCAAAAACCCTAAGTATTTACTGAGCTATTACATTAAGATAAAAGTATATGGTGCTTAATGGAATGTGAAGTCTACTGCATTATATTTTTGAAAGTTTGGTTTGTATATAGTACTGTTTTTAAAACAGTGTTCTCCTTACTAGGGCTAAAATTGTTTTACACATTTAAGAAATGAGCCTAAGTGCTACAGATTAAGATTCTTTTTATAAAAATGAGAGGCGTCACCATCTTTGGGAGTGGGAACTTCCTGATTAAATTCTCCTTGATATTTTCCTACAACTTTCTGAGCTATGCTTGTGAAGAATTAGCAGGTAGCATTTAAGTTTTTAGTACTTAGAATTATTTCTAAGATTTTCCTTTTATTAAATCCAGTTTTCAAATTAAAGGCTTGATATTGCCCAGTGTAAAACAAAAAAAACCTGCACCTGTTAGAAGTTTTCCATATTATATTTAGAAACCATATTCTTAAAACTAACTTAATCTTATACTTCAACACTGTTGTTCAGGCAGTACAT
Organism: Ctenodactylus gundi; assembly: GCA_004027205.1. NCBI lineage: Eukaryota > Metazoa > Chordata > Mammalia > Rodentia > Ctenodactylidae > Ctenodactylus > Ctenodactylus gundi. The sequence goes on along the minus strand of PVKB01002650.1, from coordinate 241,376 downwards.
TTATTATGTCCATACAGGTAATATTTAGCTTTTAAACTTGCTTTTGAGGAACTGTTTTCAGAACAGCATGGAAAATGCTTTTCTTTTTAAAACTAAATTGTGTCCTGACTCCATACGTAGCTGATAGAGTCTACAAGACTTTTCTGATATGAAAAGAGATGCCTACATGTATGCACACACAGGCACACACGCACACACACATACACGCACACACAGGTACACATGCACACACGCAGGCAGCCTGGGCCTCCTGACGAGGCCGCCCATGCTGCTCCTGAGAATCCCTCACTTGGCTGCAGAGAATACTGTGGTGACACCTGGAAGCCAGTTAGGTGCTTTCATTTCTTAGTAATTTAATGTGATAAGTGAGCATTAACTTAAAAAGGGCAAGAACATACATGAAAAAAAAAATGTTTTTTGAGGCAGGTTCTTACTTTGTAGCCCAGGCTGGTCCTGAACACACTATGGAGCCCAGGCTGGCCTTGGACTCTTGGCAGTCCTCCTTCCTTAGCCGCCCCGAGTACTTGGGTGACAGGCGTGCACTACCATGCACAGCTTATGTGGCGCTGAAGAATCGAACTTGGGTACTTAGTGCTTGACTTAGTGCCTGCTAGGCAAGCATCTTAACTGCCAAGCCATTCCTCCAGTCCCCCAGAAATCTTATTACCACACTTTGTGTCTGCAAGAGCCAAATGATTCAAATAGGTATTTTATAAAATAAGCTGAATCTTGTATTTCTATTATTTGTATGTGTTAGTGGTGGTGTATTAAATTTAAGATGAAGTAGCATAAGTGTCATCTTTAGGCCAGTTAATTTGCCCTGCGTACATTTCTTCAGCTAGTGTGACCCACCGTGACTGAGTGAGCTCACTGCCATCAGCCACTTTCCTGAGCTGGTAAGCAAACAAGCTGTTCACAAGCAGCTCTGTCCTTTCTTGGTGACCTGCTTTTCTGTTGCCCTAGAAGGGAGGAATGAACAAAAAGACGCAGACAAAACACAACACACACACACACACACACACACACACACACACACACACATATAGGGGAAGACTGCAGCCACGAGAGACTGCACTCTTCATTTATATAGGTCCCTAATCCAACCCCCTCTCTTACTTGCTGACCTTTACCCTAATTTTGCCTTGCATCTCTTATTAGACCACCTAGCTTTGTTATCTAGCCAAGGAGCCTCAAAGTCTGCCATAGTCTGCTTGCATTTGTTTGCCACGAGCCAGGAGAGGCCCTCATTTGCCAGAGACCTCCAGCCCCTCCCGTGTGCAGGCAGTGGCTCACCTTGGATGGCAAAACAAGGATTGTCTGAGACCCCAAGCCCTTCCTGTTTGCAGGCAAGGGCCCATCATCTCAGACTGTAAAACAAAAGACTACCTGGGATTCCAAGCACTTCCTGTTTGCAGGCAAGGTCTCTTCATCTCAGAAGCAAGACAAAGATATCTGTCTCCATTGAGAGAACAGAGTCAAACTCCAGGCTAGTTTGATTATTTAGGCTTTGGTGGTCTGTCTTTAATTCTTGGTTCCCTTCACTTTTCAAAGAGTAGCGTGGCACTGTGACTGTGACCAAGTGAATGAAAGTCAGGCAGCATGGGAAACTTGCTGCTCTTAGGAAGCAGCAAGAAACTTCCGCAGCATCTTGTGAGAGCATCTCTGGAGAGAACTTTTTGTCTTCTCGGAATTGTTAGCCTCTCAAGTCTGGTTCAGGGCCTTCTGGACACTCATCCTGTGAGCAGCAATCTCTTGCATCACTCCCAACACCAGGGGTCGAATCGTTGGCCGCTGTGGCCTCCAGCTTGATGGCCACGGTGTCAGTGAACCCTGAGGGTGACTGGACCACCAGAGCCTAATGGTTGTGGAGCAGCCCCAGTCAGCCCATGGACCTCCACACACTTGGACTGGGCACATGGACCCCATTAGCACAGTCGGGGTCCTGAGAGAGCCCCTCAGGAAGAACATGTGACCGTCACACAACACATGCTGCAGTTTTAGTACCCCCACTGGCCCTTCCATGCTTTGCATTGGTTACCTGGCGTCACATCAAGGAATCGCTCTAGAGAATTTTGTATAAAACCAGAAACAAAAGGAGGCTTTTCTTACTGTTTTTTGTTGTTGTTGTTCATTTTGTTTGTTTGTTTTGTTTTGTTTTCTACTAGGAAGTCAGGCCAGGGTCTTCGGCATGCTAGGCAAATTCTCTGTCTCCAGCATGCCTTTGCTTCTGTTTCTTATAGATGTCCCCCACGTGTGTGTGTGTGTGTGTGTGTGTGTGTGTGTGTATGTATGTGTATATGATGATCTTTTAACCTAAAGTAATTGGGATTTGTATTGTTTTTAATTACTGATATTACTGATAGTTGGAAGATATACAATGGAAACAGTCATCCATGTTAATATCATTCAGTCAGCAAGTATGTAGACTCTAGTGGTGCAGGGGAAAAGCCCTGACTTTGGAGGTAGCAATGTAATAGTGCAGTTTGTTTCATATTAATACAACATGGGCATCCTGTGTTAACTCTAAGGGACCAGAAACTTATTTGGAGTCTATCATGTATATATTATATGCACAGAGGTTGTTCAGATTCAGCAGTTATATCCTGTCACTGTACCAGAATGCACAAAAGCAGATGTAAACTGAAAGACTGTGTGTTAATTTTTCCACTTGTAGTTCCTACAGAAGCCCCACTTAGGGAGATGGCTGAGTGCCTGGAGCCCGGTGGAGAGGAGGCTTGGGAGGAGGTCTTCTACGGCAAACAAGCTACGTTTTTGGTCTACCGAGAAGGGGAGCAGTTGCACTTCTTTCATGTGGTGGGCAGGGGAGACGGCTCTTTAACACCATTCGCTGAGTCCCCAAGGTAAATAGGTCTCATTTGCGTGCTGCACTAGAAAGGGGGACTATTAGATAATGCGCTCCATGAACCTTGCCTTGAGTTATCAAAATAATCTTAGTATGTTAAGAAAAACCCAGTAAATTTTGTCCATCTCTCTCTAGTCTTCCCCTGCCACACATAACTGTTTCTGTGATTGATTTAGAGTGATTTATAAATCTGCAGTTCCTTTACTGAGTATTTTTTTCAGAGATATGTTTCTACTAATTTGTGAAACTCTAAGATGCTTACTGAATAATTTGATCTTGAGATAGCAGTTGTGTTACTATAGCACAGAAGAAAAGGTCAAACCTACAATTGGATCTTTTTTTCAGAATTTAACTCTGCCACCTAAAGATGGATACATCAATTTGTTTAATTTTCCTACTATGGAAAAGGGAGGTAAATTGAAATATTACCTCTAAAACCAGAGCAGAAACCCTACCAGATACTCAGCAAGGTAGTAGACAAACTGGGGAATTGGATGTGTTAGCCTGTGGGTGTCTCTACATCCCGTCCACTCGGATTCTCTCTCTCAGTTTAAGTGACTACACATGAACTTCAGTAGCCAGTCACTGAGCTAAGTAGAGGTGCTAAAAGATGTTTGTCATTTCCTGCACGCAGCTGTCCGAAGTACTGAAAACAAAGAGGTACCGAGGTCTCTGGGGAAACCTGGGAGGATGCTCCTTTTACTTACAAGTAAAGTACGTCTGAGACAACCTCTTGAGAGGACAGCTTCTGAGAGGGTGTGACCTCGAAAGAGAAGAGGGAGTTGGCTAAGGAGACAAGGAAGGGAAGGGCATTAGGGCAGTGAGAGAGGAGCCAGCCAGCCAGCCAATAAATAAACAGCAAGTGATAAAAATGTGAAAGACATGCAAAGCTGGTGATCTAGGGAGCAAAATCTGGGGGTGAGGCTGTTACCAAGCTTGGTTTGTTCGCTTGCTAACCAAAGAAGACCATTTGTTATGGTAAACAGGAAAAAGAATTCATGCAAAGCTAACTCTGAAGAGAGGGAGGGGAGCCCAGGTGTTTCAGTCACCAACCCCATGTTCAGGCGTGCAGGCGTGTTCTCTGGCTGGAACAGAGCGTGGAGAGGAAATGTCCACTTCTTCCAGCTTGCTCTATGGTGTTTAGCCATCTTCCATGTGACGGGACTGGCCCGGCCACTTGTCCTAGGGCTGAGCAGGAGAGGGAAAGGAGCTGAGCCTCTCCAGACTCCTGAGGCCACATCTGCACATGCTCCTGGTAACCTCTAAAAGAACAAAAATGTAACTTCTAAAGTTCCCCTTTTTCGTGTCAGCTCAGGGGTGTTGGAACCAGGACAGCCGGTGCGCTGCTGTGGGCACACAGCCTGCACACCAAGAGTCAGCAGTGGTGCATCAGATCTTGAGGCAGGACTGAGAAAGGAGACGTGCTTTCGAGCTAGTCCCCTGTGGGCGTGTGATGGGTCCCCTCTCCGGCTGATGACTGAGGCCCTGCCTTGCTGGGTCTTGGCCAGAGGCTGTCCTCAGCACCCTTTTGGTTTTGGTGTTTTATGTTGTGAGACGGGGTCTTTCTTTATCGCTGGACTCTAATTTATGGGCTAAGCAGTCCCTCCACCTCAGCCTCCCCATAGCCAGGACTACGCAGGTGCATACCGTCTCACCTGGCTCTCCATTCTCTTTTGAGTAGCTCTGAGCGAACTGATTTGGAGCCGAAATTATATCTGCAAAGTCTCTACCTTTGCCAAATTCAGGTGGTGAGAGGCCAGTCCCAGGTCATGCCTGCACCCCAGGGTGTGGTGTCCTGGCACAGAATGCCGCCTTGCATGGCCTCAACCTTTGTGCCTATGTACAACGATCAAGCTTTTTCTGATCTGCGTATCTTGCTCCAACAACTGTAGCAAATTTCACTCAATTAGTGTTTTAGCAATTTTCTTGAAAATATTCTTAGCTGTAATAGTTTCTTAGGGTCTTTTCAGAGGAGCTAACTCTCTAGTCACTTCAAGCTTAGCATTTAGACCCTGAATAAGGCAAAAGCAATCTCAGTAATAATTGTGAACTTACCAAAACCTAAGGAAACATTCAAAATCACTTGCCTTATTTTTAAATTATTGATATGCTGCTGACGCCATCAACTCTTCTAGAACTTGTTCTTCTGGAAAAGTTGTCTTTAAACAAGTTTGTTTTCCCTGTACGCGTTTCCTCAGCTGCGTGATCAGGCATGGCTGGGTTGACTCAGTCCTGGTGCGCAGCCTTCTCAGTTGGCCAGCAACTACTTGGCACTTCTTGTGTCGCGACCTTTTCACTCTGTGCACATGCGAAGAAATCCTGCTGTGAGGAGGCGCTCCGTGGGAAGCCTCCTGGTTGTTTTGACTGCTGCTTTAAGCCCTGGCCTGGCCTGGCGCGGCTGCCTTGTGAGGGCATCTACAGAAGGCTTTGAAGGTGCTCCCCGTGGCAGTCTGTTGGCTTCCTCCTGTGCCCTAGGGTTGCAGCATTCAGAGTCCACTCTGTGTGTCTGGACCTGTCAGATATATAGTAGTAAATTTTAAAAGTTGCAGGGCAGCAATACACCATACACATCACAAAATGTTGTTGCTACAGCAGTGTCACTGTAATGTGTAATTTTGTGAGCGGCGTAGCAATGGGAGAGTCGCACACAGTCCCTAGCACAGCTGCTCGACTCTGCCCGGGTCGTGCCAGTGCAGAGCACCGAATGTCTGGGCGGGTGAGTGGAGCCCTGGTCCTGGCCGACTGCACCAACTCCGACTCTGAGAAGCATGGGGGAACTGGTGTTGATTTCACTCACTGACACGGGAGGCAGCATCAGTCATTTTTAGTCTAAAATCTTCTTTCCTGTGGGTTTTTTTTTTTTTGAGACAGGGTCTCACTCTGTGGGCCACGTGGGTCCTGAACTCACTTCCGAGCCCAGGATGGCCTTGGACTCATGGCAATCCTCCTGTCTCAGCCTCCTGCTCTTGCAGCAAATCCCTCTACCTCTCCTGACCACAGGGTCTTCACTTACCAAGTGAGTGTGGTGTGTGCATCCTGCCATGAGGCCAGGATTAGGACGAGCGTGTGGACAGCGCCTGGCAGAGCCAGCGGCGGGTAGATGGCCGCAGCAGCGCTGCTTCAGTGTGGCGCTGGATTCGAGTCTCTTTCGTGGGCATCTGTCTACATGATAGGCATCGTCACAGATGCCAGCGACAGTCACCAGGCAGCCCTGGCAGGCCGAGTGCATGTGGAGACCAGTTCCTGTGTGCTCCCTTTCCATACACATACCTGTCATGCATGCAGTTAGTGCACGGTTTCAAAATATCTTCTGATTCACCAGTAAAAGTTTAGAACTAGGACCCTCCACTGTCCACTCTGCCCTCGTGAGGTGGCATGAGTGCAGACGTGTTGCAGAGTGGCCCTAAAGGCTGGCCAGGTTGTCCTCATGTCTGTGGTCACACAGAGCAGGAAATGCTGGCCTTCATGCCTCCCTAGCATAGCTGTGTACGTTAGTATCCATGTGAGTACATCAGGTGCAGTGACTACGACGTCGGTGTACTCTGCCCTGTGTAACACTTCAGGCATCATGCAGATAGGCTGAGTGCCTTGGGAGACAGCACACAGGGGCCAGTGATGCGTGGGCAGTGAACAGAGGTCACCAAGGCACAGAGGAGAGTTAGATGAGGTTGTTCAAGGGCGAGGCACACTCCGAAGGCACAGTGGAATCATGCCATGGGTGAAAGAGGCAGCTATTACCAGTTTAAGGATGTGGGAAAAGGGTCTAGGCAGCAGTGGGATCTTACAATGTCTGTTCCAGATGCTCCTGCTATGTCTAAAGTTATGTGCCAAGTTGCAATTTGACCAGACTATTTTTTTCTCGCTGCAAAGATGGCCGTTTGGCTTCACATGCCGAGGTTTATCCATTTAGGAAGATGGGAGAGGGCCCACTGGTGGGCAAGAGTGCGTCTTATGTGACAGATTTGATTTTTTCTTGTGTAGCTGTTGGTCGTGTTTCCCTGTTGTCTTGGGACTACTTTGTAGGAGCACCCAGGTGGCTTCACTGAAGGAATTCTGCTGCTAAGGGCTCTGGCCCTTTTGTGCTAGTGGGATAGCCTCTACACTGAGCTTGAGTTTTTGACGAACCCTTACCGCTCTTTTTCATTAATGAAAATGTACTGAAATTTCAATGTTTGTATTCAGTTCATAAAATGTGCCGTGGGGTGTGTGCCGTGTAGTGTGGTGAGGTGCAGCACCTAGGCGCCTACTGCCTGAAGCTTCCAGCTCACAGGCAGCTGTGGGGAGCAGGAGGGCGGCTGGTGTGTCATCACGAGCCTGGGAGCAGAGGAAGGGGCTCCGCACGGTTCTTTAAAGTACAAGTAAATGTCATGACAGGAGCAGTAATGGAAATGCAACATGGGAAATTGTTAAGATGGAGAAAAAAGATGGCAGGAAAGTAGAAGAGAGCTGATGGGAGAAGGGACAGGAGTCTGGGGACGCGCCACCGTAGCCACAGCACGCTCACTGTGTTTGCTCCCGCAGCTACTACCGCACATAAAGGGTTCTCAGTGGCCCAGCAGGTGCCAGACAGGTTCCACAGCTGCTGTTTCCTTTGCAGTGGTGGCTCTGTGTGTAATCTGCACACAGATGAGGGTGATGAAGTGGACCCTTCCCCTTCCGGGCAACAGATCATTGAGAATTCAGTAACTCTGGCTAAGATGAAGCTGCTCAAGGCGAAGATGGAGACCATGAGCCTCAGCAAGAAGGTGACAAGGGCTCCCCCGCAGGGGCGGGGTCACCCCTTAGCCCAGCTCTGCTCCTGCTCCCCCTGCAGGGGGTGGGGACAGGATGTTGCCGTGGCCCAGCACGTGGTCAGGCATTGCTCATTTCTGGTTCTTGCCTCTGTTGTTGGGGTATGAAAACTATGAAAACTGATAAATTGTCTTCTAGGCCAAAAACATAACTCTGCAAATATTACACTGCACTTCCATTGTGATTTAAAAATTTTCGTAGCTCTAGAGGTAAGGATAATGAGATGTAGTGGGTTTATTTTTAACCTTTGAAAGATAGCTTAATCTTGGAATTGTTGCTTCTTACGATGCTCTAATGAAGCTGGGACACGCTTGTTGGTAAAGCGTGTGCTTAGCATGGGCAAGGCCCTGGGTACCATAAAAAATGCCACGTTAATGTTGACTTGTTATGTGTAACGTTCACTCTTCTAGCATTAGTGGGTCTTGTGAGGTTTGCAGAGTTGCCCTAGTGTGGCGAAAGCTGCTGGCGTGTGTCTGGCGGCGTGTGGGGCCGCGGTGCCCCCATCCTTCACGTGCGGCCCAACCTGACGCTTCGTCTTTGTGGTTTGTACTGGCGCACACACCTGTCACATCTCTCTGACGACGAGGGAGGTGGAGACGCTTCAAGTGTTTATTGAGTAACTGGCTATTCTTTCTTATTAAATTTTTGCTCAGGTCTTGGCCCATTTTTCTTCCAGGTGGTGCTTTTATTACTTTTTCCTTTGTGTTCAGCCGTTTACCTGTCAGTGGGCCCTTGGGTTACTTCCGGGTTTGCGCTCCTGTGAGCTCTGTGCTGTGAACGTGCGGGTGGGTACAGATGCCTCAGTGACACCTTGCTGTTTCTTCTTTTGAGTATATGCTACAAGTGACGTTGTTGGTCCGTAGAGAGGCTTTATTTTTAAGTTTTGAAGGAACCACCAAGCTTTCTTTCGCGTGGCTGTACTCTGTGACATTTAAGATGAGTTTTATCATTTCTTTAAAACGTGCTTCTGAAATTTTGATAGGAATTGTGTTAACTCTCTGGGTAGCATTGGTGGTGCCTGCAGTGGCCAGTGGTTTATTTGGAATAGAATTGGGCTCTTTAGTTTCCAAACATACTGCAGTTTTGTATGCCTCTGTAGTGTTGATTTGTAGCTTAGTTTCACCGTGATCAGGAGACATACTCAGTGATTTCAGTCCTGTGTAAGTAGTGAAGATTTGCTGTGTGACTAAGCATTCTGTGGAGCGCCTGTGACGCCCCTGAGAAGACCTACCTTGTTACCGTGCGGTGTTCCTTTTGCATCTGCGGGGCAAGTCAAGTTTAGTCCTGGTGTTGTTCAACTTTATGTTTCTGTACCCTTTTTGATTTTTGATATATTATTTTGTGGAGAGAGTTTTTATTTTCTATCAGTTAGGGAGAGAGGTGTGCCAAAATCTTCCTCTGTGGTTGTGAATTATTCAGTTCTTAACTTTGGCATTACATTTTTGATGGTAGTTCTCGCGTAGACTTGGGATCTTCCATATAGTATAACACCTTTATTGTTATGTAAAGTTTCTCCTCCTCTTTAGAAATGCTCTTAAAATCTACATCAGCTGTTGTCCTTTCGTGATTTGTTTTGGTACTGCATATCTTTTCCATTCTAGTCTTTCCATCTGTTCTTCGCTTTTCAGCACTGGGGATTGAACCCAGAGTTCCAGCCATTTTTCTTTTATTTCAAGATAGGGTTCCTGTAAGTTGCCACGCTGCCCAGGCTGGGCTCAAACTTGCTGTCCTCCTGCCTCAGCCTCCCAGCGTGCTGAGATGACACTGTGCCCTGCACGCCTCCAGAGGCTCAGTCGTGCTTGTCGTTTTCACTTCCTGTAATTACTCCCTCCTGCCTTAGTCTCCTGGGTGCTGGGATCACAGGTGTGTGCCACCATACCCGGTATATGTGGTGCTGGGGACTCAGAGTCAGGGCCTGTGCTTGCTAGGCGAGAGCTCTAACCTCTGTGCTGTTCCCCCAGCCTTCAACTCCCTCAATGTTGTTTTGAGTTGCACTTCTCTTATGGTCAAAATTGCTGAACTTTCTTCATGATATCAGCATCTTCGAACGCTAACTCCACACGCACCGCCTCCAACTTCTGTGGCACCACCTGTCATCCGAACGTGTTCGGAGACTGCTTGCCGTTGCTGCTGTCCAGGTGCGGTCTTACGCGTCCCTGCATGGTGGTCCTGAACGTGTTCCTTATTCTCTGCTGCAGCCTTGGGATTGCTAAGGAAATGTTCCTCTGTCTCATTAACATTTGATTAGTTAATACTGTCTTCATTACTATTTTTTTTTCATTTCAGGGTTCCTGGCAATGAATTCTCCCAGCATTTATCTAAAAAGTCACGTGTTTTCACTTATTTCTACTGCTCACCCAAGCTACTTTTCCTTGTAGTGGCTTGATCTTGCCGTCTTCCAAGGCGTGACAGCGCTCCTGGGGTGTGCCTTGGGGTTCACCGTTCTGGGCAAGCCTTGCAGCACAAACGCCCGGGTCTTCTTTCATTCAGGATGACCTCTTGCAGGCTGTGTGTTGTGGGCGTCTGTCTCCGACTTCCAGTCGGGGACTCCCTTCGCCAGTACGTTGGCCTACTTTGTCGTTTGCTCAGCTGTTCTCTCCTTTACCCCTTTACGTTTGTCATTTTGTCTCAGCCTCTTGGCAGCTTTCCCATCTTTTCTTGGTGCTCCCTGGGCGCCCACCTCCTGGGGTGCTGTAGGGTTTAGTCTTCATTTCTGAAATGATTTTATTTTCAACACATTACTGCTGGGCTCAGTCAGCTTACTTTTTTTTTTAACACAATTTTCTTCGTCCATTTTGTGTCAAGTTTTTACAATTATGATTTGATGCGACTTAGCTCTGTTTTTCTTCCTGACAGAAACAGGCCGAGACATTCTGGGCACCTGCTGAACAACCAAACTGCGTCTCAGCCTTAACGTCACTTTAAAACCTGCCAGTACTGGAGAGTGCTGAGTGCAGCTGTGAGGGGTGTGCTGCAGATTCCACTTGTTTCTTGCTTCATCGTGACACATCTTCACCAGCAAAGATGTTGTCGTTCCCATTTTCTGTTTTATTTTATTAGCTTTGTATGAATTCCATCTGCTGCTTCTGCTTATTTTCTGATTTTTTCCTATAATCATGTTTTATTTGGATGTTGTGTCTTAATACACAGAATGAGAATTTTGTGTGGAGAAGTTTCTTAATTTAATACCATCTTGCCAAGAACAGGGGCTCACACCTCTAGTCCTAGTTACTCAGGAGGCTGAGTAAGGAGGATTGCAAGTTTAAGACCAGCCTGGGCAACTTAGTAAGACTTGATAAAAAGGGCTGGAGACATAGCCCAGTGGCAGAGTGCCTTGGCCCTGGTCCCCAGTTACCACCAAGATACGGGTGGGGGGAATCACTCTTCTCTGTAAAATTGCAAGCATTTTGGTTTTGCTTTGTTTATTGTACTGAGGATCCATCCCAGAGCCTTTGCACTGAACCACATCCCCAGCCTTCTTCTTTTTTCTTTTTTCTTTCTTTCTTTTTTTTTTTGAGACAGGTCTCGCTCTGTGCTCCAGGCTGGTCCTGAATTCACTTCAGAGCCCAGGCTGGCCTTGGACTCTCGGCAGTCCTCCTGTCTCAGCCTCCCTAGTGCTGGGATTACAGGCGTGTGCCACTACGCCCAGCTTATGTGGTGCTGGGGAATCGAACTCAGGTACTTAGCACTTGGCTTAGCGCTTGCTCAAGCGCTTTAACCGCTGAGCCATTCCTCTAGCCCCCAATCCCCAGCCTTCTTTATCTTTTATTCTTTTTTTTTTTTTTTTGAGGCAGGCTTTTGCTAAGCCACTAAATTGCCCAGGCTGAGCTCAAACTTGTAATATGCCCCAGTCCCCCCTGAGGCCTGAAGTTAGGGTTTTATGAAATGGCCTTAGTTGGTAGGGTTAGGTTGGGTTTTGAAGGAAGGGTCCGCTGTTTTTGGCTCTGTGACTCACTTCCCTCACCCTGGGATCTCTCCTTCCCCACCCTGGAGACTTTGACGCTCACTTTCACGTTCTCAGAGGTGGGCCTTGCCTGTCAAGGCAGTGCCTCCAGAACTGTCCTCCTGCTTCCCTGCAATCTCAGGGTGCTTCCAGTTGTTTCCCAGGAGCTGTGAGTGAAATCCCAGGCCTTAGATTCATTTTTGGTGTTTCCTGACAAGTGGGGTATTTCTCTGTGGGCTTATTTTGTTCCATCAGCAGCGCTTTCGCTGCAGTCGTCTCGTTTCTTTGGTGTCCCGTGTGTTTGTGTTGATAGTCTGTTCTGCCTCTCCACACAAGCAAGCGCAGCTTTTCAGATGAGCCTTGTAGCTTCCGGGGCCTGGCACAGGTGAGGCAGTGCCCTGCCCCAGAGCGGCATCCCCCACCCGGCGCTCTCTGCCTCCTGGGTGATGCCCCTTGGCTGTGAGCTTCTTCCTAAGGACTTGGTGATATATTCATGCAGAGCAGCTGGCATTCATCTCTGCAGCCTGGAAGTCATAACCTTCAGTCTTGAATAGTTTCGGTGGACATGAAATTTCAGATTGGCATCAGCCCTAGCAGAAAAGCTGCTGCAGGAGCGGCCACTGCAGGGGCTGGCACCGTCTCACCAGGCCTTTCTTCTTAGCACTCAGTATTCTTGCATCAGTGGCGTTTAAGTTACCTGGACTTTCTGACCTCATAAAGTATTTCTTCCCTCTTATCAGCAAGCGCGTAGTGCCGTGTCAGTACTACCCCATCCTGACCGCTGCTGCCTACCAATCTTCTTGTTCTCAAGAGTTAAGGCTTCTTAGCTTTAGTTCTCCGCTTTATCTATGAATGCTTGTGGTATTTTATTAAAACCTTTGCGCACTGGGTCCTAAGGTCACTGTTAGTTTGATGATCTACCAGGGAGATTCACAGGACTAGAGTTCACAGTGTAACCAAATTGCACAATGGCTAGGATTTATTACAGCAGAGGGAGACAAGGCAAAAGCAGTCTGGGAAAAGGCCCGGGCAGCCATGTGCAAAAGAGCCAGGCACAGACTTCCAGGATCTTCTCCCCTAGAATCTCGTAGGACACCTGACTCCTGTGGTGATGAGCTGTGGCCCCATCTGGGAAATGCTGGGAGCAGGTGAGCTTCCCTTGGCCTGTAGGGATGAGCACCTCAGCCTGGCTGGGTAGCTCAGGATCCGGGGAGGAAGAGAAGCAGCTGTTCCTCAAAATCCATGCTGTTTCCACAAGCAGTTGAGGCACCGTGGGGGTGCCAACGCCCCCTGAAGTGCGAGTCCCCAGGAGCAGCCTGGGGTGGGCCTTGCAAGGCTGTACTTTGAGGGTTGGCAGGCTAGGCCTGTGAGATCCCTGAGGACCCGCCTGCCTGCCTGCTTCAGCACCCTCATCCAGTAGGTCTTCAGTAGGTCAGCAGTGTCTTGGCCCATGTCATTGGCCTGTTGTCTTCTAGCAAGACAGAGAAATAGTCAACAGGAAAGGGGATCAAACAAAAAAATTTTAATATCCTTAGGAAATCATACTGAGGCAAAATAAGTTATTCTCAATCATGATCTTATGACAAATCTTTTTAATTTTTAACTTGAGGTTAAAAAGAAAAGCCAGATGCAGTAAGTGACCATCTTCCTGACGGTCTGCTAATGGCCAGAGGAAGCAGCAGCGTAAGGAGAGTCTGTGTTGGCTGTTTACTTGTAGCCCAAGAAAGCTGCCAAGGTGAAGCCTCACCCACCCGCGGCCAGGCCTGCCAGTGGCCCTGCGAAGGCCTCCGTTCGCCACCGGCTTCTGAGAGTGCTGCCTCACATCGGCCAGGCTCCTGGAGACGCCCACCTGCCTGGGGAGGCGCACGTGAATGCAGATGCACGCCTGTCCACAGCCGAGCATTTGCCGGGGGAAGCAGAACCGCCCACCACCGCGCACCTGCCTGGGGAGGTGCACCTGCCCACGGCCTCGCACCTGCCTAGGTGTGAGGCCATGCACCTGCCCAGGGCTGCCCCCCTACCTGCCGGGGAAAGCCCGGGCTGTTGGCAGGAAGAAGGCTCTGGGGAGAGCTGCGCCCAGACTCCCCGCAGGCTGCCTGCACAGGTAGTGCCCTGCGCAGACCTGGGAGAAGACCAGGAGCTCCTGGTCCCCTCCGTGCCCCGGAGGCCCACGCCCTTTGTCAGAAGCCAGCCATGGCCAGAAAAGGACAGGCCGCCTTTGAGTCCGCCCTCGGCAGAGTGTGGACCTGGAGACTTACGACCCCTCCGCACCCCAGCCACCCCTGCTGGTGCAGGCCCTGCGAGTCCCAGGGGCCGCCGGCACTTGTCGCCGCTCCATCGCCCTGTGTCCGTGTCGCTGCCCCAGGCCCCAGCAAAGCCCCAGCGAGCGCCCAGGGCCTCGGAGGCCGTCTGGGGCTCGCTGAGGGTGGTGAAGGTGCGGCATGTGCCCGATCCCGTGCCCCACAGGGCCCCGCACCTTGGCGGTGTGAAAGTCAGCGCTCCTGGTAAGAAGGTGGAGGCCACGTCCAAGGCCCAGGCCCGGAACGTCACGGAGATCGCCAGCAAGGCCTCCCAGGAGGCTGCTGGCTGCGTGGGCAGCACTGGCTTCTTGGCGTCCCTGGTGCATGGCACAGGCAGGGATAGTGCTCAGGGAGCCCGCGGAGGGGCCCGTGTCAGGGCCGGGGTCCCCACGGTGCCGGGGATCGGGGTGTGCGCGCACCTGCACCTGCAGCCGCTCCCGGAGGCCCGCAAAGGCCCCGCTTCAACCCACGCGGAGCCAGCCGAGCCCTTCACGGTAAGTGTGCAAGCGCGGGTGCCAACCTGGCACCACGTATCCGTAGCCAGGGCAGAGTTATCCCAAAGTTTCTCTGAAAACATTTATCCAATTGAGAGATAGCATTTTTGACAACAGATTGAGAACCCTAATTTGAAAATAAACAGTTGGTACTTAAAATGCTATTTTCATTCATGAGATTTTCCCCAAAGTCAGAACTCTTATCTGAGCCATTGAATCTTATTCTTTTAAATATTAACAATAATCATAGCATTGCTAGACATGAGAATCGGGTTCCCAGTTAGTTTAGTTAAACAAACAAACAAAAATATACGGAGTGATTCCGGGGAGCCCGGCGGAGCGGGCGCAGTCAGGGTCTTCGCGCCAGGCTCACTCCGAGGGTGTTCTGTTTCCTTGCAGTCGGCCCGGGGCGGGGGCGACGCCAGCTGCGGCCCAGCGTTGGCAGGGCGGAGAGCAGGTAAGCTGCAGGCGATGCCGCGTGGGTTCGGAATTGCAGAACGGCCTGGGCGGGGGTGCGCAGGTCACCTGTCCCCTAAAACTTCCCACTCAACACGGACAGGAAGAAGCGCCCAGAGGGTGGGGAGGCGTCACCTGAGGCTGGTGGGTTTAACATCCTGGTCCGGGTCTGTGCAAGAATCTCTCTTTCATTTTATTTTATTTCAGTGGTATTACAGGTGAATCCTAGAGCCTTTGCACCGAGCTACATTCTGAGCCCTTGTTTTTTACTTTGAAAGAGTCCCTCTAGATCACTAAGTTGCCCAGGCTGGGCTCAATCTTGAGATCCTCCTTCCTCAGCCTCCCAGAGTGCAGGGACTATAAATTTAAGGCACCGAGCCCAGCAAAGAGTCCCTTTCAGGCAAGGTGGTTAGTCAGTCTGGATGGAGAAGGGAAGGCTCGCGGCCCAGCCCTGCGTCCTTGCTGAGGAGCGAAGCCATGGCCGCCTTCGCCCATCGTGCTTGAGCTCCCAGGCCAGGGTCATCGCCGGAGGTGGGCCGCGGGTGTAGTCCCAGGCTCTCCTTCCTCGTCTTCGTGTGTGTGTATGCGTGTGTGTATGCGTGTGTGTGTGTGTGTGTGTGTGTGTGTCAGTGTAAATGATACTCAATGGGTACATTGAGCTTGAGTATTGTGTGCACGCATATAATCACGTCAACAGCCCTGGAGACTTAACAGATTATTTTTCTTCTTTTTTTGTGTTTACTTTTTTATTTACATATTACATCTCTTCCCGCCCTCTCACCCACCTCCACCTTCCCTTTCCTCTCCACACGTCTGTCTTCTTACTAAGATACCTTCTATGACAGTTGTCATGTGAACTTTACGTTCCTAGAGAAACACTTAAGAGTTGTTTTCCAAACCTATACAAGGCTATGAAGCCTTAACACAGCCAGTTATTTAATTTTGTGGTAAGATGTGCACAGCACGTCCTTTGGTAACCACTTTCCAGTGTAGAATGTGGCAGCATTATGTGCTTTCATTCTCGTGTGAGCAGCTGTGTTTGCCCCCGCCCCCATCCACAGAACGCGCCTCGTCTTGCAAAGCTAAACATGTGTGCTCATGAAACACTAGCACCTGCTGCATGGGCAGAACCCACCCAAGGCCGGAGGGTGACGGAAGGATGGGGTCACACGGTGCTTGGCCCCATGACGGGTGTCTCTCCCCAGTGTAATTTCCCAGAGCGCGCCGTGGGACGTGCCGGGCGCCCTTCCCTTCCAGGCTGGTGTCCCCCATCGCTCTTGACTATTGTCATCACTTAGTACCCTGCGTTTGTGACCCCTGATAACTGCATTCAGCTTGGGGAGGAGACGCTTTGCTCCTCCGTTCATAGGTCAGTAGACATGCGTTGCCTCCACTTTCCGCCCCTGTGGGTCTGAGGGTAGCAGGCTTGAGAGAAGATGTGCAGTCCTCTTTGATGTGTCCCAGGCGTCAGATGGCTGGGTCGCGTGTCATTTCATGTCAGAGTCTTGCAGAGCCACCGCACTACTTCCCGTGGTCGCTGGACCATCTGATGGTCCCCCAGCACTGTCCTTCCTTGTCAGCATGTCTTCTGTGCTTTGGCTTTCGGGGTTTCTTTTTTGTTTGTTTGCTTGGTCTTTTGGCTGGTGGTCTTACTGATAGTCACCCTAATGAGTATGAAGTGATAAGTTATTGTTTTTCTTTTTTGTTTTTTGTTTTGCTTTTGAGATAGGGTCTCCTCTGTAGTCCAGCTGGTTATGAACTATGTAGCCCAGGCTAGCCTAGAACTCACAGCAGTCCTCCTACCTCAGCCTCCTGAGGGCTGAGATTACAGTCAGGTTATTGTGTTCTTTATTTGCATTTCTGTAATGATTAGTGACCCTGACTCCCTGACACCTGGCTCAGTGTCATTGGCTATTTATCTTTTCTGGAAATGCCTATTCCTGTTCTTTACTCCAGGCTGGTGTCTTTGTTGCTGCTGATTTTTAAGAGTTCTTTATATATTCTAGATATTAAGCCCTTATCATATAAACAACAACAAAAGAAAAACAATAACTATAGCTGTGGCCCCACCGTGTGATTCCACTGTTCTCAGCCGTCCACCTGTGAAGGGACTGACCTTCTGACTAGGAGCTAAATTAAATCTTTCCTCCCTAAAGTTGTGCGTGGTGGGCATTGAGTCACAGTAACAAGAAAAGACAATCCAGTACATAAGAGAAGTTAATAAGCTCATATTCCATACTTTTCACATTTCCCTGTATACTGCAATGCTTAAGAAACAGTAGTTTCTTCCTCCTTCTCTTCCTGTTCTCCTTTTTCTATTTTTTTTTTTTCTAACTCTGGGATGTCACACTGGTGAAGATTTTTGTTGGAATTTGCTTTTAAAAGCTTTCTTTTTTGGTTTGTTTCATCGTGCTAGGGTCAAACCCACCACCCCCCCAGGCAGGTGCCATGTCCCAGGCTGCACTTCCAGCCCCTGTCGGCTATAGCCATTCATCCATGTAGAGATGGGCTTGGTGCGTTGCCCATGCTGGCCTCCGACTGGGGCCCTCCTCTCTGGCCTCCCAAGTACCTGAATTTCAGGTGTGCTCTACCGTGCTGGCCCTGCTGGTTTTTGAACCTCCGTTTTCCTCTGCACTTCTTTAGTTCTGCTCTTCCCTAGGTATACGTGTTTTTATTTGATTTTCTTTAGGCTCAAGCATCAGCAGCCACCAATGAGGAGGAGTCCTGAAGCTTGAGCTGCATCCTTTGCTCCTCTTTCCTCTCACACCTGACTGTTGCTTGAGTGGCTGAACGAGCCTCTGTGCTCAGCTCCGGCCCCGTCGTATTCGCTGTACGCAGCCCCTCGTCGCGCCTTCCTCCTCTCCTCACTGGCAGGTACCCCTTGTAAGCCTTCCCCAGTATTCTGAGTGTAGCCACCATTTTCAGACAGATCACGACCAAGGTCAGTTTACTCCTTTCTTGGCTTTGTGTTGAATGAGTTTTCCTGGATCGCGTTGTGTAGGTCAAATATTCAGTTAGGACATTTCAGACTAGGCTTAGGATTAGGTTTTTTACTTCATGTGATGCCCTTTAGAGAAAGGCTCGGAGAGGAGGCGGCCGCAGCCGTGTCCTGCAGCGGTGCGGATGTTACCAGGCTGAAGTGAAGCACAGTGTTTAGAGAAGCAGCTGGGGACAGGTATGGACCTGTAGCATTGCCCAGGTCCACGGGTCACTGGAAAGGACAGCTCGACACTGGGCTGAGGTAGGACACGTGAGACCCACAAGGAGCTGGCTGCGGTTGTGTTCTGTGCTGCCTCGTTGTCACTAAGGTGCTGTCCGCCTCTGCACGTTTGCAAGGATCCTTGTGCCAAAAAACGAAAGAAAAAGAAAGGATGATATTAAGTTGAGCATTGAGCATTCCCAAAGAAAGAAGGTGACGAGAATGTGCTGCACCAGTCAGCCTTCACGAACAGTCTCCTCCACTGCTCAGGCTTCTGGAATAGAGGAGAGGCGTACCTGTAGGCGGTCCTGTGCCCCACTGTCCCTCCACCGCCCCCCCCCCCCACCAGCCCCTCACTTCCCTAGCACACCGCAGCTGTGACCGCCCGCCCGGCTTGTCTGCTCCCAGGCTTGCTTGATGCTGAGGATGGAAGCCAGCTCCCCTGAGCACCAAGTGCGTGCTGCGCTCCCCGGCACGCCTGACTCCCATCTCGTCTGAGGGTGTCCATGGGTGTACTTGGGAAGGAGCCAGTGTCCAGGTGCCGCCAAAACTCCTTCAGGGAGGTGTTTCAAATCTCCTTCCTGGTTCTGTGCAGGAACAGACCTTATTTTAGCACAGACTGTAACAGTGCAGACGGTTTTGCTGGGCTTGTGTGGCAAGTGCCCATCATGGGTTTTGACAAAGGCATAGATAGCATCAATTATAAATCCAATTTTATGAACCCTTGACCTTGAGCTGCGAAATACAGATGCGCGGTGGCTTCCCGCTCCTGTTTAGGAGAGCTGAAAGGCCACGGCGCCTGTCTTCCCCGGGCTGTCTCCCCTGGCCCCCCTCCCCAGCCCTGGAGTGCCCCAGCACCTGGGTGTGCTCCCATTGTTTTCACGAAGTAAAAAAATTGATTTCTTTCTTACATAACAGATATACTTTTTAAAGACAAAAATCGAATTGTTACAATAGTACAGAACTGAGTAAATATTTTTTAAAAATCTACTGTGGAAATTGGACTGTGTACTGTGTTAGCCACTATTGATAAGGTGATATTTTATATAAGATATTTAAGTTTTTAGAGTTTTTACATATTATAAACTGATTTGGCCTTAAATTGCCTAGTAGCTAGGGAGATAATATATATTCTGTTGTCATTAAAATTACCAAGTTGAAGCTTTGAGAAGCCAGTCACGTGCTCAGGCTGGCAAGCACTTTTGGGGTGTGTTGTGGACTCCCAGCTGCCTTCCCTCTGTGGGCAGAGAGAGCCCACTGCACTGTCCTCACAGGGCTCGACAAATGCAAGTCAGAACCAGCATTTTTCTTCTTTATTTTATTTATATAAGTTGCCTACCTAGATATAATGAGAAGTGTTGATATGTATAAGAAACCCTAAAAATGGAAGTTTGAATCAGTAGAAACCTACCATATCTTTAAAAATTCTAGTGCAACTTCATTTATAGATTCTATAGATAATTTTAAATAGAAAATTGTACACATTAAATTTTATGGCATAGACAAGTCCTGTTGCACGAATGGGTTCTGTCTTGCTTCGTGGGTAGCTGATGTTTGATGTTTGCAGTTTCACATTTTATTAATTAAGGCTTCTCTCTCTAAACAGGACAATGCACCCACCACCTCCCACCTGTGAAAGTGCCTCTTCCGACAAAGAAGAAAACAAAGCATTGTTTTCTTTGTGGAAAGAAAACAGGGCTGGCCACTAGCTATGAATGCAGGCAGGTCCCCGGGGAAGGAGCTGGGATGCTTCTTGGAGGTGACCCAGCTTGGGAAACAGGCAGAGGAAAGCACTGGTGACTTACGACATGAAGACGGTAGTCAAGTTGCGGCCCTTAGTTGAGTTCCCAGTTGGCTGGAGTGGCGAATAGCTAAGTCATGAGCTTCCAGAAGGCTAACGCACATCCCCACAGCCCTTTAACCTGAGGAGTGGGTCATAGCCGAGGGGAGAGTGCGGTTCTTGTTTCGTGTTAACTAGATGCGAGTCCCGTGATTGTCGTCTTAAGAGGACCTCTCCTGCCAGGTTCTGTCATTTTAGGTGAAGAACAAACCAACCGAGTTGCAGGTCGATCTGCTGCACGGCGGTTGCTTCCATCTTTCCTCCCACCCCCATGTGCCCCGTTAGCCCTGCTGCTGCGCTCCAAGGGCGGCGAGGCAGGCTCTAGAGGGTGTTGAGTTCAAATGAAACGGCTCAGCTTCCTCCTAGAAATGTTTTTAAAAATTCTTTTATGAAATCATTTCACATAATTTTTAATGACGCCATATTTCTCAGAATTTCAGCCCTTTCAAGGGTAGCAGACATAAGAGATGCGGCAGACGTGTTTGTTGGTGTTGGCATGTTCACTCCTCCGTGAAGGTCCGCCCTCTGTCTGCCCTGCAGTGGAGACTTCCTGATAAACTGCCGCTCGGAGGCTGCTACCTCGCTCTCTGGGGGTGCCTCTGTGCTTCCATGGGGGAGAACAGCAGCCTCGAAGTGACTACCAAACCCGGGCGGCCACTGGACGGTGGGGCCAACGCTTCCCAACTGTTCACACATGCCTTCTTTATGCTTTAGATGCGGAAACAACTTCTGCGCCCCCCATCGCTATGCGGAGACTCACAGCTGCACCTTCGACTACAAAGGTGTGGGGAGGAGGCACCTGCAGGAGGCAAATCCCGTGGTCAAAGCTCCAAAGCTCCCAAAAATCTAACTCCTCCACACCTTTCCGTTCGGCCGGGAATCATATTATATTGACAGAAGACACATTGTTTAGACTGCATTATTTTTGTTTGACTTAACAAGATTTGCCAAATAACAACAGCACCTGGTGCTGACTGTCCGAGAAGAGAATGCTACTGTGCTTGACGTCCTTGTTCTCTGGTGAATCCGATGTTTTAAAAGTAGTTCCGAAACCTTTCCACCGTGGTGGCTCCGCCTTGTCATTGCACGTCTGTGGTAAGTGTCCTGTGCTTGGCTTTGCAGTTTTCCTAGGCAAGTCTTCAGATCAGCGACTGTAGGGAGTCAATAGTGATCGCGGACACAGGGGTCCACCTCGCACAGAAGCGAGTTGGGTGCATGATAAAACCATGGGCATGGGCCACCGTTTCTCTTTTTTCCTTTTTTTTTTTGTGTGGGATGGGGTAGGTGGAACTGGAGCTCTTTTTTCAAATCCCCATGCAGAAACATTTATGGAATTTACTAGCAAGTTCCTTTTAAAAATAATTTAAACTACTTTTTATTGAAAAAAAGAACATTTGCCTTTCCAGTGAGATTTTTTAACACACAACTCTTTCTTCCATATTCATATTGGAATTCGGACAAAACACATTCTGCAAACCGCATCATGTGAAGCAAGTGTATGTTTCTTAAAACACTACTTTTTAAATGCTAATTCTGAAGGTGCCATACTTGTTGCTGTTAAATACATAAACCAACTTTTCACTTTCAAAAACTGGCTACATTTAAAACAAAAATTTACAGTTTCATTTGTTTTTCTTATCTCTTGAGTGCTATTACCAGGAAAACTTCAAATAAATATTCAATTTCACTATAAATTTGATTATAATAATTTTCCTTTATAAGTGGCATTTCTTTTATAAAGCTTTTGAATAGATAAATCAGGATTATTCTACTTGGGAAAACTGTTGGTATAAAAGAATTCTTTGAGAGGCTCAGGTGCCTGTTCCCCAGTGCAGGCGTGGACTGCTGGGGCAGTGGTAGGTCAACAGCTTCATGGGCTCCTGGGGTCTGACCCGCCCCCTGCAGACAGACTGTTGGCTCTGCTGGTACCAGCAGCTCCTGAAGCTGTTCGTTGCTAGAGAGCTGCTCCCTAATACTTCATGGCAGTGGGGGGGGGGGTGTGGCCCAGAGATTAAAGTGCTTGCCTAGGAGGCTCTTAGAGTAGCGCTAAATACTTGGGTTCGATTCCCTAGCACCACATAAGCCAGGCTTGGTGGTACATGCCTGTGATCTCAGCATTTGGGAGGCTGAGGCAGGAGGATTGTCATGTATTTGAGGCCAGCCTGGGCTACATAGCGAGTTGAGCACCAGCCTGGACCAGAGAGAGAGGCCCTGTCTCAAAAAAAGTGTTTGTGCAGATTGTTTATTCGGTTTTTGATTAGATGTTTGTTCTCTTAAGTTTTTCTAAGTTCTTGATGTATTCTGCATATATGTATATATTCTCTGTCAGGTGAGTCCAGATTTTCTGGCACGCCTGGCTGTCTCTTTGCTCCGGCTTCTTTGCTGGGCAGAAGCCTTGGGATTCGATGTGATCCCATTTATTCTTGCATCTGTTTCTTGTGCTGTGGGAACTGTTCAGGAAGCCATTGCCTGTGCCAATGTCTTGAAACGCATCCTTCACCAGAGGCCCCCGGGGTACCCAGGCCGCGGGCCGGTGCACCCGTTCCAATCAATCAGTGGCTCTGGAAGGACCAGACCACCTGAAAAGATGAGCCTGAGCAGGTGTGAGCTGGAGGGAAGCTCCGCCCCTCGCCAGTACACGCCCATCGGGGTCCATGGCCGCCGCTGACGGACAGGAGGCGGGGCTTCGCGCCCCTTTCCCCTTTCCTCCACTCCTGGGACTCTGGGACTCCGATGGAGAGCCGGGGCGAAGGCGGTCGGGGCAGAAGCAACCGGAAAGAAGGGATCCGGTGGAGACACGTGGGTCACTAGATCACTCCAGAGCGCGAGGGGCCAAGGACCTGGGGGGCCACACTGCCTGCAGGCCCAGCTCCGTGAGAGGCCCTGGCAGGACGACGGCCTGGGGCATTTGAAAAAAAGAATGGAAATATATTTTACCTGAATAGAATAGGAAAAAAATGAATTGAGTATTTATATAGTATGTTTTGTTATACCCTTTCTGTTTAAATATATTCAGTCTTGTTTTACCAAAAACCAATGGTTATTAATAGAAATTCATATAATAGCTGGGCTTGGTGGCACACGTCTGCAACCCCAGCACTCGGGAGGTGACAGCAGAAGTGCCACCCGGGGCTGGGCAGTGAGCTTAGGGCCGACCTATGTTAGAGAGTATGCTTCTCCTGTTCCTTTTTCCAGAGGGTCATGGGTGGGGACCCCAGCCTACTCAGGCCTCCCTCTCCCGATTCACACTTCCTTGTTGGAACTTCTGAATTGGTATGTAAGCAGGTAGACCGGAAATCCTAATCCCCCCACGCCAAGTGGTTCCCATTCCCTATTCCCTTAGCTCAGAGAATCCAGACTCAAATCCAGAGTCGCTGACTCCAGAGTCGCCCCTGGGCCTGTCTCTTGGGAGGAAACAACATGCCCAGACAGTTTTCTCTTCTGACACATTTTTTGATTTAGGTTTTGGGTTGCCCTTTTAGCATTTTTTTTTTTTCTTTTTGAGATCAATACTGAGGAGCAAGCCCAGGGCTTACACACTAGGCTACATCCCCAGCCCATTTTTATTTTTGATTTTAAGATAGGATCTTACCCTAAGTGGCCCATGCAAGTTTTGAATTTATGACCTTCCTGCCTTGGCCTCCCAGAGTGCTGGGATTACAGGCCAGCCAGGCTGCCTCTCTGAGATCAACCTCAGGATTCAGGATTCTCCTAAGGCTTTTTTTTGGTAGTTTTTTTGTTTGTTTATTTGTTTGGCTGTTTGTTATTACATGGTAAGGACGAAGCCCAGGGCCTTCACACTGACCTATGTCCTCAGCCCACTTTTATTTTGGTTTTGAGACAGGGTCTCTTAAGTCAGGAAGTTGCTCATTCCTGTCCTCCTGCTTCGGCCTCCCTGGACTCTGCTCACAGACCTGGGCACTGCACGGGCTGCCAGCGGCCTTACCTCATCAGGGCCTCACGACTTCCTTACTGCACTTAGGCAACCAACATCCCAGATCAGTGACTACTGGTTTTCAAATTTTGGCCACAACTGTTACTGGATAAGAAAAAAAAAGCAATTGAGTTGGTAGCAAACATTTTAAATGAACAAGCAGGAGAGAGACAATCGTGACTCCGACACAGGCCGGGTGGACTTGTTCCGACACTTTTGGTTATACTCACGCATTTGCTCAGTGTGGATTTCATAGTCTGGGTCGTGGGCGAAGGGGTAAACAGTAATGTGTTTAATCCCTTCAATCCTGGGCTTTAAATACCATCAATGCTACTTATACTGGGACATGTCTCCCCCAAGTTCCCATCTTCACTGGCCAGTTCCCCTCTCTCTGCTTCTGGGCCATTATGCCCCTCCCCAACAGTGTCCGCTTGTAGCCATGTGACTTTGGACTGAACCCACTGGATGCAGTGAGCCTGAGCAAGACTCTCTAGCCGTGCACTGGGGGTGCTGGTGGTCTGTCCCCACTGGGAACGTGACTTGGGCAGAGGGCATGGCTCCACATGCCAGTCGTTGAGGTGCTGTTGTCCCCTCGTGGCTCTCGGAAGTTATGGATGCCGCCTGCAGGGTCAGCGACTAGCAGCCGTAGGAAGCAGCCACCAGGTGCCACCAGGTGCCGTAGGGGCTGTTTGCAAAGATGTGTGTGGAGAAGGGCTGCTTTCTAGCAGTGCCGCAGAAAAGGAGACGGTATTTTGACCTTGCTGTACCGATGGGCGGGTGCGGTACGTCCGTCACTGCGACCCTGGGCACCTGCTCCTAGCCACCTCCGCACAGCAACCAGAACCTTCCAGGGGAAGGCAGTAAGCCGTGCAGCAGGCCACGCCACACAGGCCACGCAGAGCCGTCCTGGGGCATGTCGAGTACTGGCGTTATCCGCAAGGTCCTCTTCTGGGTTGAGTAAGGACCAACACAGGCGGCTCGTCCTTGACTTGTGCTATTACAGGAGAAGGAACACCGGCATCGGTGTGGCGGGGCGTCCACGGGGCGGGATCTAGGGATCGCGGAGGGTGCTCGAGGTTCCAGAAGGAATCGGAGACAGGGATGATTAGGAAAGCTTGGGGAAGTATTTACTTCGACAGAGATTACTGCTCATGAAAACGGAAACAGAAAGGAAACCAACAGCGGGCGCTCCCAAAAAGCCACCCGGGCCCCCATTCTACGGACGCAAGGAGTAGGCCGCGGGCAGCCTCAGTGGCCAGGCCTGCGATCCCACGGCGCGGGGAGGCTGAGGCAGGAAGGCTGCCGCGTCTGAGCAGTCGGCGAGGCGGCAACTCAGCGAGACCCGGGCTGGGGATGTAGCCAGGGTGAAGGTCCCGGGCTGGGTCTCCAGTACTGAAACAAAATAACCCCCACCCGCCCCAAAAAGCCCTGTTCTCAAGGACAAACAAAGCCGTCACCGCGGGTGTCGCCTCAGTAGCCACTGCTCCCAAATCCGCAGACGGCAGGCGAGGGAAGCCCCGCCCCGCGCCGCGACGTCACGGCCCCGCCGCCGGCCCGCCCCTCCGGGCGGGCACGTGACCGGGACGTCACGTGACCGCGCGTCGCGGCCTCCGGGGCGCGGCGTCGCGGTGGGCTGCGGCTGGCTGGCGCGGGCGGCCGCTCGGCGCAGCGCCGAGGCCGGGAAGGCGGCCGGACGAGCGGAGGGCGCCGGCGTGGGCGGCTTCCCGCCTAGGCCGGGGGCTGGCGCCGCGGACACGGCTGCGGGCGAGCGCAGGTGGGCGGCGCGTGCGCGGCTGCGGAGCGCTCGCCCTTCCCTGGGTCCGTCTGAGGCGGCGGCGGGCGGTGAGCCGGGGCTCGGGCGGAGGGAAGGCCGCGCGGACGGCTTGGGGGCGCGGGCAGCGAGCGCTGCGTCGGTCCTGGCACGGGACCTGCGGGGCTTGCGGCGCGGGCGGGTTTCGCGCTTCTCCCGCCTCTGTCCGGTTGGACGTCGCGCGTCAGACAGCGCGCACCGCCCCAGGGCGCTGGGCCGGTGCGCGCACGCGTGGGCCGCGCTGAGCCTCGCACCCAGGGCCCTCGCCCGGCGCTGCGTCTGATCTGGAGCCCGCCTCTCCCCACGTCGCCGAGTTGCCCAGGCGGCTGGGCTCCACTCGAGATCTTCCTGCCTCAGCCGGCCAGCGTGCCGAGATTCCAGACCGCGGGCGCCGGAGCAGCGGGCACCGGAGGAGGGGTGGAGGTCGGTCGCTGCGTGCAGGCGTCCGGCGAGTGGGAACGCAGAGCAGTGCCTCGTTTCCGGACTTGCCGCTCCGGTTGCGGGCTAACGCGAGCCGCCGTGCCAGCCCGGCGCCGTGTCGGAAGGGCGCCGCGGGGTCCAGGCCGAGTGATCCCGGCGTGGTGACGTTTTCATGTTTCGTCTCTTCAGAGAAATCTCACTTTCGGATCTCTCAGCGGCTGGTCTCCCCGGAGCGCGTCCTCTCCGGCGCTCACTTTCCGCTATCAAGTGTGGAAATTGGTCTGATGTCTGCGCCGTCTTTTGGCCCCGAATTACAGGCTCCTCGGTTGCACGCGAATTTTGCATGAATTCTCGGTATGCCTTGAGCCCAAGTGTTAAATGGGACGGACTTGAGCTAAACAAACTTCTTTGGCATCTGTCTGGAAAACATGCTTTACTGGACTTCCTGTTTTCTCTTTTGGCCAAATCTGGCAGCCTGAGCGATAACATGTTCGCCTTCATAGCCCCAGGAAGCAGTCAATGGAGAGCACAGAGGGGGAAGGTGGGTGTTGGGGCTGGGCTGTTGCTCAGGGGCCCAGGGAGGCTTAGCCTGTCCGAGGTCGTTGAGCTTCAGAACCAAAACAAAACCCCAAAAGTGATGAACCCTAATTGTTATCCCTCGGAGTTTCTGGTTCTAAAGGGCCATCTGGGTGTCACTGGCGTATTCTTCTCTTTCCTCTCTGTATAGCTGTCTCATTTATTCCATAGCCACTAACTTTAGACAGGGTGTCCGGCCCAAAGGCAGCCATACGTATAAAAACACTGAAAACATTTAATAGACGTCATATAAGTGTGTGCTGAAGATTAATTTGTCATTTTGACGTGGAGCTAATGCCCGGAGAAAAGCTATCAAGCATTAGATTCAGTGTACAGAAGGTCTTCAGAGTCACTGGACATAGGAAAAGTTAATAAACTTTTCGGACACTCTTTTCCTTTAGTGGAAAATAGTTTTTAAATTTTGAAATCATGTAAAATATCTGTGCTAAAATTTCTGAAACTAATCTAAATTTGAGTCTTTAAATGGTATATGAGATTTTTTTCCTGTAAAAATCACTTTGTACCCAGCCTGCCCTGCAGTTCTGTGCCTAACGGGCACATGGGCTCTGAGGCAGTGCTTTAAGGGCTGAGGTGCTGCTCGCGGACGCCTGGCCCCCGTCCTGCCCTTGGGATGTGGAGAACCGTCGCTGGGTGCGTCCTCTGCATGAGTTTATTGTTTTTGCTGTATGGAGAGTTTCAGATTGAAATTCTTTCTCAAGGGGTGTAATTTTTAATTTTTGTACCCCCTCTTTGGTTGGTTTTTTGTAGTGCTGGTGTTTGAATCCAAGACCTTTTGCCTGCTGGGCAGGGGCTCTGCTGCTGAATTAAGGCTCTAGGCCTGGAATTTTTTTTTTTTTTTTTTTTTTTTTTTTTTTTTTTTTGAGACAAGGTCTCATGGTAGCCCGGGCTGATCCTGTACTCAGTGTGGATCCCAGCAGGCTGGCCATGGACTTTCGGCCGTCCTCCTGTCTCAGCCTCCCCAGTGCTGGGATTACAGGCGTGCACCACCACCCCCGGCGTGTGTGGTGAATGGCAATCAAACTCGGGTACTTAGTACTTGACTTAGCACTTGGTTATCTAGACACTAGCACTTATCTAGCACTTTGGTTATCTAGACAGTTTTTCTTTAAGTGTCGAGCAGACTCAGGCTGTGTCTTAGCAGCTTTTTGTTGCCTCTGCTTCTTCATTACTTTCTCGTGGCTGGGACATAACACCCAGTAGCCACAGCGCAGGGGAGGGAAGGTTTAGTCCAGCTTCCGGACCCAGGAGGTCCCAGTCCATTCAGGGTGGCTGCCCGCGGTGTCCGGAAGCCCAGTGGGTAGGAGGGCAGAAGCAGCTTGCCCTTCCAGGTCCTGTCCCAGGGACCCTCCCCTTCCCAGCACACGCCTCGTGAAGCCCCCCACGCCCAACACCTGTAACCTGCTGCGTGCTCTCATCCACAGAAGCCTGTACCCACCCTGGGGACAGGGCCTCACCGCTTGTGCACCAGCCTCCTAGGGACCGTCCGATCCAGATCATAACGTACCAGCGGGGATAGAGCACCAGGCATCCACAGTTGGAGGGAGAAAGATTTTTTTTTTTTTTCCTGAGATGGGATCTTGCTCTGTAGCCTCGGCTGATCCTGAACTCACGGTGGAGCTGAACTCAATCAGTCCTCCTGCCTCAGCCTCCCAGGTAGCTGGGACGGCTAGTGGGAGCTGCCAGGCCCCGCTGTTCCACACACTGTTGGTATGTACAGCAAGGTCCCAAACCCTGTGGGCTTCACACCACACACACGCTTTCCTGTTTCCTGCTTGTCTGGGTCAGACGTGGGCTGGGGGCTGGACCCTCCCAAGAGGAGGGAGGCTGCCGCAGGACAGCACGCTTTGCTGGTGGTTCAGGGAGAGGGGGCCCGGGCTCCCCTAGGTCCGTGACAGCTTAGTTCTGCCCGGCTGCAGGGCCGAGTACCTGTGCCCTGCCTGCGTCAGCCAGATCCTTCCTGCTCGTGCGCCCAACCCTGTGCCCCGCGTTGTCATTGGCTCTGCTGGGGTGGTGGCTACACCCTTGTCCCGTGCCCCACTGGGCCTCCTGTCTGCTTCTCGCTGGTAGCAGTCCTGCTTTTAGGGCTTGTGGGATTAGTGTCATCCCTGGATAACACAGGCTGCCCTGCAGTCACGTCTGTCTTTGTGACTGAGCCGGCAGCCGCTGGTGACGCCCGGGCACACCCACCTGCTGCACGGGGTCGCTGTGGTGCTGACCTGCTCTGTGCCCGTGTCCCAAAGGGGCCTTGCCCCCTGCCGTTGCCCACGCTTCGCCGTGTCTTTTCCTTCTGTTTCCACTGTCCAGTGGGCTGCTTTTCCTGCCTGCCTGCCCTGTGCGCTGGGGACGGGCACCGGCCTGTGCGTGCCAGGCTCTTGCTCTGCCCATGACCTGTGTCTGCGGTGCCTCATGTGGTTTTTAATCTGTATTCACGGGGCCAGAGTTGTTCTTGTATAATGCGATATTCAGCTTTATTTTGTTGCTTTTAGAAATCTTCCATAGAAGTCACCTTAAGCCATACGTGTTTTCCATTCTCAGTTCTGAGGTTTTCTCTCAGAACTGTGTTTTGTGGTTGGCTGCTAAGTCTCTGTGACCTCTGCCTGGTCTCTTGCTGTGTGAGCGCGCGGATCGAGCTCCCACGCCAAAATCTGAAACCTTCTGAGAGTCTTGTGGGGCCCAGAATTTTTTGAGTTTTGGAGTGTTTTCAGACTTAAGATTTTAGTGTTACAAATTGTAAAATTAATACAAATTGGCCACAGAAACCTCCGAAATCTGGAACACTTCCTGTCCCAAGCAGCTCGGCTGAGGACCCTTGGCCTGGGTTGCTGCGGTTGGTTCATCTCCCATGGTAGAAATTCAGGTTCCTCACTGAGGTCTCCACATGAATACAGTGGAGGACGTCACCAGGGTGTCCACCTAGACGTGAACTCGGGTGTGCGTGGGGGGAGCTAGACATGACAGCAGCGTGCGCATGCCCGCACTTGGCACAGCGTTGCCAAGGGGCTTCCTTTTGCTGCTGCAGTAGCTGGTCTGGTGGGACTTGTCTTCAAAAGAGCTATATGGGATATATGTGTTTTTTGAAATAGACAATAACAGATTACTGTTTCTTCTTTTTTTATTAAGGGTTATAATAATATCCAGAAAGTGGGGAGCAACAATTTTTTTCTTAATGTGTAGAACTCTCTCTCCCCACCTCGCTCCCCTCCCAGCGGCCTTCAAAGGCCGGAGGCAGTGACACACACCGATTCTTTTTTATTCTGGGCTGTATGTTTCTGAACCAAAATCCAGCCCTCTAACCCTCCGCCTTCTCATGTATAAATCAGATTTGTTTCTGATCCATTGTTTAGAGGGAGTGAATTTTTTTTTTCTGTACCACGGAGAGGAATTTTTGTTCCAGTTGTTTGTGAGGAATGTTTTCACACTCTCAAAACCATCAGAGTGCGATGGGGACTGCTCAGAGTCCGGGGAAGGCAGCTGGACCTGGATCGTGCACGGAAGAGCCGCTGTCTCTGCCAGGCGCGGGCCCCATCGGCTCGCCCAGCACCACGGGGCGGGGACAGCAGTGGGGCGTGTGGCGACGTGACCTCTCCGTTTTTTTTTTTTTTTTTTTTTTAAATAGTGAACATAAAGGCTGGTAACGGGAAGCGGGCAGGCTGACTTGTTACTGACGGGCGGTAGTTTTGAATCTTGAAGTGTTTGAGCCAGCGCGACTCCTTGGTGTTGGGTGTCACACCTGTCCTTCCCAGGTCCTACTTGAAGGTTTTGGCTTCTTCAGTGCTTTGCCTGTTTCCATCCTGACACTGTGGTTGCAGCCTCGTCGCCAGTGAGATCCATGATACTCAGACAGTAACTGCCTAACTGCTGCTCAGCTGTAGAGCTGCATATTCGTTTGTTTTCTTTTTGAGGAAATTGAGTTACTTTCTTCACCTGCAGAGCTTTTTGACATGTAATGAGGCCCTGCCTTCTGCCCTGTCCCATCCTGGCCGGTCCATGGAGGGTGTGTGGGTCCTGCCCTCTCTGGGGTGCGCCCTCTGAGGCCCTCCCCCCAGTTGGTGGTGGCGGCTAGGGCAGGGCCGGTGAGGTGCAGGGCCTGGTTCCTGGGCAGTGAGGAGGAGGATAGTCTATGCTGGAAGGTGGCTCCTGCTTCTTGTCAGCAAGCTGATTTTCTGGGCCTGTGCTTTTCCCAGGGAACAGCGTGTCTGCCATTGGTGCTGGTGTGTCCTTAGTGCTGGGAGACTGTCGGCCTGGGCTCTTGCCTCTGGTCTGACCCTAGGGGCAGTATGAGGTAACCTGTGTGCTCCCAGAGCTTTGAAAAACACCAGTCTCTCCGAGCAGTGGTACCAAGACCCAAGCACTTGTCATGTCCCGCGGGAAGGCGGGACTCGGCTCCCAGCTCTGTTGTAGTGGGACAACAGGGTAGAACTCACGGGCCCCCTTTAGTGACCTTCCCACAGGCCTGAGCAGAGTGACCCCGTGCCTTCATGCGATGGTGTGTGCTCCGCCTGTCTGGTGACACCCAGCGTCGCAGTGAAGGAGGCGGGCACAGAAGCCGCTCAGGGCCCCAGGCAGCTCTGCTGTCCCTTGTGCACAGCAGGTGTAGGGCACGCCCACGCCACCCATAGGCCAGAGTTCAGGAAGGGGCCCTGAGTTCAAAGTGCAGATGTGTGGAGGGAGCTGCCGGCCTGGGCCTTCTCCCCCGCAGGCCATACAGAGCCTGGCACCTACCCCTAGGGCTGCTGAGCAAGTGTCTTCCAGGGCATCAGTAAAATTTGGTATTTTAACTTGATTTTCAGAGTAAAATAACTTTATTTTATGCCAGGAAGCTACCTCCTATGTACTTTAAAATTTTTCTTGCTTTGTTGAAAGCCAATTTAATTACAGTCTCAGGAAGGTTAACTTTAATGTTAGATTCTGTCTAAGCATAAACTTCTAAAATTTTATCATTTTATCTATTTTTCTTTAATTATTTTTGTTCTGTTTGTACGGGGGATGGAGCCCAGGGCCTCTGCACTGAGCTACATCCCCAGCCTATTTTTACTTTTGATTCTGAGGCAGGGTCTTGCTAAAGTTGCTGAGTTGCCCCGGCTGGGCTCCAGCGTGGACTCTTCCTGCCTCAGCCTCCCGCAGTGCTGGAACTACAGGCCTGCCCGTCCAGGCCTGCTCCAAGCCCATGCATGTTGAGGAATGGCTGGAGCCTTACGTTGGTTTTGGAATGTTCTAGCACTTCCTCGGGTCGGGCGCTAGCGTCTGAGCAGATGGGTTCCAGGGTGCGTGCCCCCATTTGCTGTTTGGTCATGGGATCTCACTGGGTGGTCGTGAGCATTGTGTTGTTACCAGCTGTGCGCTTGGTGAGGTGTTGGGCACAGAGCTGCTGCCACTGCCATTGGGGCTTGATTTCCAGTGTAATCAAGAGTAATTAGAAACATGCACGGTTTTTTCCTTTATTTATTTATTTAGTTTTTTGAGACAGGGTCTCGCTCTGTACCCTAGGCTGGTCCTGAACTCACTGTGGAGCCCAGGCTGACCTCGGACATGGCAGTCCTCCTGTCGCAGCCTCCTGAATGCTGGGATTACAGGCATGTGCTACCAGGCCTGGCTTTATGTGGTGCTGGGGAATCGAACTCGGGTACTTAGTTGAGCCCTTTCTCCAGGCCCATCATGCCATTTTATAAGGTGTGTTTTTAATTTAATAAAACATTTCTGTTTATCATAAATGTTAAAAAGCCAGTCCTGTTACCCCACCCCTCCTGCGCGTTGGCATGGTCCTGAGGGCAGGGGTCTACCCCTGAGGTGTCCTCTGTGCCCCAGTTGCTCATCTCAGTTGCTCATTTGTAAAGGTGAACTTGCAGCTGGGCCAGTGCCTCTGGCCCGTAATCCCAGCACTCTGGGAGACTGACACAGGAGAGTTACGCTTTTGAGAAAGCCCAGCTTGGGCAACCAAGCAACTTGGTGAGCCCCTGTCTCCAAATAAATACCAGGAAATGGCCTGTGGGTGAAGGTTAGGGCAACAGCCCTGGGTTCCGTCCTCCTGCTGTCAAACAAACGAAGGAGCAAACAAAAAAAAAATACAGCACTTCGGGAGGCTGGAGAGGGTGAGGCAAGAAGATCGCAAGTTCAAGCCAGGCTTTAACAACTTAGTGAGATCCTATCTCAAATGTAAAATTTATCTATTTATTATTTGAGGTACCGTGTCGTCCAAGCTGGCCTTGAACTCACAGCAGTCCCCCTGCCTCAGTCTCCCAAGGTGCTGGGACTGCAAGGATGTGCCGCTTTGCCCAGTTAATTTTTGTGTGGTGCTGGGCAGTTGAACCAGAACTTTGGCCATGCTAGGCAAGTGCTGTAATCACTGGGCTCTACCCCAACCCTCGCATATAAATTTTAGGAAGGGCTGGGGTAAAGCAGCCCAGGGACAAGGCCCTGGGCTCAGTCCCAGTCTCCCCTCCCCAGAGGGGCCCGGGTGA
Organism: Ctenodactylus gundi; assembly: GCA_004027205.1. NCBI lineage: Eukaryota > Metazoa > Chordata > Mammalia > Rodentia > Ctenodactylidae > Ctenodactylus > Ctenodactylus gundi. The sequence goes on along the minus strand of PVKB01002650.1, from coordinate 208,271 downwards.
AGTGAGGCACTGCAGGATCCTCCCAGCCCAACTCTCGTCTGAGGGAGCGCCTCCCATTGCCTGGAGAAGTGGCCTGGGGTGGCCGGCAGGGCCCTACAAGCTCCTGTAGGGCTGTGGTGTGGAGCAAGGCAGCTGGGACACCCTCTTGGCTTCGCAAACTGGTCCCATCTCTGGTGGCGCCCGCCCCGGCCCCACCGCCCTGACATGGCCATGATCCGCGGTGGCACCCCGCCACGCTTAGAGGCCAGAGGTCAGCCGCACACCGGCAAGTGGCACTTCCTTGAGGCCGAGCTGGACAGGCGCAGTGCTTCCCGCGGCCTCCTGGCTTGCGCGGGTGGACATGGCGGTGGCGGACCTCGCTAGGGTCATTAGGAGAAACCTCCTGTGCCAGTACCTGACCAGGTCTGTGTCTGCAGCTGGCTCGGGGGCCTGTTTTCTCTGCGGGTTTTCCTTGCGCCTGCAGTGCGGCCAGGCACCTGTCCTGGCAGATGCTGTCCCTGCGGGAGAGCCGCAGGGCTGTTCTCTGCATGGGGCACCTCCTTGCCCTGAGGGTGGCTCCTGGGGCCCCGAGATAGCAGCCCTGGCACCCGCAGCTCCCCCGCCTGCATGTGTTTACCTGCCTGGGCGGCGCTGATAGCGCAATCTTCTCCTTGAGGCCAGGCGAGGGAGAGGCTGTTCTGGGACCTCGTGGAGCCGTGGCTCCCAGGCCCGAGAGGAGCGGAGCAGCAGCTTGGGCTCAGTGGATCTTAGGCACATGTACCCCTCTCCTCTTCCTGCCAGATGCCGGCCGCTCTCCTGCGGTAGTACAAGTGCAGGTGTGTCCACGACACGGCCAGAGTTCCTGGGGAGAGGCACTGGCTCAGGGATGCCCACAGCTGGCCCTCTGCCTGGGGAAGGCTGTCTTGCTCCTGTCGGTTTCATTAGTGACCCCAGCCTGGCACCTGCCCCTCTGCCTGCCCAGCTTTGTCCTGTAACAGGCGGAAGGCTGCCAGGTGGGAGGGACTGGGGGAGGTGGCAGAGCCAGTGGCAGGTGTGGCTTGGGCAGTGGCCCTGCTCTGCTGCTAACAGATGGGCGTGCTGGGGTGGCAGCTGGTGATTACACCGCGTCAGTAAATGCCTCCCGACCTGAAGGTGAGTGGACAGTGACTCTGGCATCCTGGCACCAACCATGAGTCAGGTATGTGGCATCTTCCTGTTGTCCTGAATCTCCTGGGGACTTTGGCACCAGGCAGGAAAGCCCCAGGGATGTTTCTCCGTCGTGTTTGTGTGTGAATGAGGCAGAGGGAGCCTTCATGAAGTGCGTCCATACTGTGTGGCTCTCGGTCTGGACGTGGCTTCTGTGGCTAGAGCCCGTGTCTTGTACATGTGTGGGAGGAGGGGACAGAGCGCAGACAGGAAGCAGGGCATGTTTACTGTGTGCCGCCAGCTGGTGCCCGGCTGCGTGTACTCAGGGAGAGGACAGGCGGGTGGACAGGGCACCACTGCAAGAGGCTTGACCCTGTCCTGTGGTGGGGACCCCTGGGAAGCCTGCCTGTCCCTGGCCACTGCAGGTGGGTTTGTTTCCTCTGTATCTATTCTGGGCATTAGGAATTGTGCTTGAGTCGCCCCTATTTGTAACCTTTATTCTCTTTAAGACTGATTATGTCAGTGTCTGCTGCGTTTTGTGGTGATGTCCTAGTTCACCTGACCGCCGCCCTATGTTGAACATGGGGACTAAGGAGTTCGGCTCCTGCCCGGGTCTCCTGGGCATAAATTAAGAATCCATGGCTGAGGATCGCTTGGGTTGGGTGGGGAGCTGGCGCAGCTGGGGCCGGGAGCCGCCCGTGCCAGACTGCCTCCTGACAGGCCCCGCCAGCCTCTGAGGGTATCCTTGCCAGCCGATGCTTTTTAAAAGAAAGTTAATGGGGGAAAAATCTCACTGTTGGCTTTCGTAGCCTGGTTATGAGTGAAGCTGATTTTTGTTTTTTGTTTTTTCCTCTGAAAAAGTTCACTAGCTCAAAGCTTTCCCTCTCCTCCTACCTCCTGTGTATCCGTGTTCTTATCCGGTCTCTAATTCTGTTACGTGTATCTACGTTCTTACCCTGTGACCTGTAGTTCATCGTTTATTCTGTTTATTGCCTGCTAATCCTTCGGTACATTTGTGCTTTTTAAAAGGTTTGCAGTGTACACCTTTCCTTCCTTCTTCGGTGTTTTCTTTGTGGCAGTACTGGGGGCGGAACTTAGGGTCTGGCGCGTGCCAGGCAGACCCTGCACCAGCAGCTGCCGACCCGGCCCGGCCCGGCTTGTTACGTATGAAGAGTATGAACCTCTTGTCTGGGGTACTTGTCTAAAGCACTTTTCTAGGTTTTCCGTCATGCCTTTTGCTTTCTGAGGTAAGACACTTGTGAGGACCTGCCGCGTGCCTGGGCCAGAGCCCCCACACCCCGCTCGGGCCCTCTGCTCGGCCCCTCGCTCCGTCCTGCGTCTTCCTGCCGTGTCCTCTACACACATGCATGCACACACACACACACACACACACGTACATACGTTGCTGTGGCTTTGCCCAACTCCCCGAGTCTGAGGTCTGCCTTGCTGGGCACTGTGCATGTCCCCTGAGAGCCTGCGCCGGCTTTCAGGGCCACCTGGACGCACTGCCCACAGAGTCCTCCCTGCCCCCCGGGCCTCAGCGCCCGGCCTGTGGGCTTAGCCACCTGTGCCCGTGATGCGCCACCCGCAGCGGCCGTGTCACTGCTTAGAGGCCTCCGCAGCGGACAGAACTGGGGTGCGTGCGTGCGTGTGTACATGTGTGCATGCGCTGCATTTTGAGCTTCTGCAGCTCTCAGGCCTAGTGCTGCTAACAAAATACCTGAGACTGGATCATTTCTAAACACGCGATTTCATTTCTGCAGTTTTGAAGCCTGGGAAGCTCAGGGTGAAGCTGCCTCTATATGGGGTGGGTGTTCCCGCCCCTCCTTTCATCTTCTCTTTAGGGCTGATTCAGTGTCTTCGTTTCCTGTTTAATGACTTTTTAGTGCTTACGTGTGTGGTTAGAGCCTGCCTCCTCCCTTATCCTTGTCTGCTTGGGGTTACTGCTTCGCCATTTCTCCTACAACGCGGGAGCCTTGCCGTGCCGTGGTCCGCCCATGCGCCGTGCTCTTGTCCGCGCACATTCCGTCTGTGCCTACCGGTGATACTCCTTGATCCACTTTTAAGCAACATGATCCGTGCTGTTCTCTCATTAAACAGCCGGTGCCTTCCAGAGAAACCAGGAGAAGAAACTGAATGACGGTGGGGTCTTTTTCCTACCTGGTGCGGGGCTGAGCCGGAGCTGGCTCACGCCGCCTCCCCGTTGCCCGTCTGCTCCATATACACGTGTCCTGTGTCCATGTCCGGAGCTCTGGTCCCTTCTGGTAGGCCCTGGTGTCTGTGTGGCGTCACTCAGCAGGCACGCATTCCCCAGGTTTCTGCGTATCTGGGTGTCTTAGTGTGCTTTCGTTTCTGAACGGGTTTGCGGCTGTAAGGGGCTCGTTCCTTTAGCGTTGTGAACTGCGAGGCACCGTGTGTCAGGCCTCTTTTCCTCTGAGTTGCTGGCTTCGCTCCTTCTTGGTGCTTGGGGGTTCAGTCACGTGTCCGCAGCTGACTCAAGTGGAATTCTGCCCATGTTGACCCTCCGCCACATCCCCTAAGGCCGTGGGTGTGCGTTGGTGTTTTTGTCACATCTGGGCATTTGTGCACATTTAGGGATTTCCTTGGCTTCAGGTTCTCCCACTCCCCGTCCCGGTGGCACACGCAGTGCATCCCGTGGCGGCAGCTCAGAGGTTTTGGAGAACTTTGTTTCTTTCGGATCTTTTTCTCTCCTTAGATTTCCTTTTGGATGATGGCTGTGGGTCTTAGCTGGTTCTTTGAAGGTCATGAAGTGAGCTCCTCGTTTTTGTCCTCACCGTCTTCTGTTCTGAAGTGTCTCCTCGGTCAGTTCTGTCTTTTTATTGGGGAGCTGGAAACAGAGCCCAGGGCCCTGCACGTCACCGGTGCGTGCTCTAGCACGAAGCTGCACTGGACTCTTGTTAAAACTTTTTCGTTTGGAGATGTGGGCTCGCCCCGTTGCCGAGGCTGGCCTTGTACCTGCCGCGCTCCTGCCTCGGGTCCTAAGGAGCTGGGAAGGCAGGCGTGCATCCCCACGCTCGGCTTATCCTTCCACTTCCCCGTGGAGATTCCTAGGGTGTCGTCCACCTCCCTGCAGTGTGGCGAGCGGGGCTAGGTCAGCGCAGAGGTCGGCCTGCTTCCCTCTGATGATGGTGGCCTTCCTCCCCTCCTTTTGACTCCTGGGCCTCTCCAGACCCCAGGGTTTTGGCTGTGCAGGGTGTGGGTTAGAGCTGGGGATGTGCTAGGCCACTGCCCAGCCCTCGCTGTGGCCTCTGCTCCTCTTTTCTCTCTCTTTTTTTGAATATGTTTTTAAAACAAGATTTTTGCACTCTTATTTTTCTCTTGGTATTTTTTCTCATGTGGATTCAGGAAGTTTTCCTCGTATCGATATGTATATATGTATTACATAATGTTTACATCGAACTTGAGTACTTTATGCACATACATATTGCATCAAAATTACAAGCCCTTCCCTGGGTTCAGAGCTTCCTCTGTGGTGCCGAGTTACCACTGACTTCTGAATGAGTGGCGTGAACGTGACCGGCACTTCCTGCTCTGTCCGGGACAGCGCAAAACCTTTGTGGCGCCCCTTAACTCCGATACCCCCTCTCCCCTCGGACCTTCATTTAAATGCCGGTTCTCAGATTCTTACCTTCTCCCTATTTCTGTTTGTACCGTGGCAAGCGTTTGCCTCAGGTGCTTCGTGCCTACCTGCCTTTGGGTGCTCGTCCCCAGCACCCCCCCCCCCGCCCCCGTTCTGAGCCTCCCTCTTTCTGCTCTGGATTCTTCCACTTTTTTCTTCTCTTCTCTTTGGAACAAGGTCTTGCTCTGTGCTCTAGGCTGGTCCGGAGCTCACAGTCAACCTTGTGCCTCAGCTTCCCGAGCGCCGAGGTTGCAGGGACGCGCCACCCTGCCTCCCAGCGTGTGTGAGGCTGCCGGCCTCCTGTCTTTCTCCTTCTCAGTGGTAATGTGCTAGCTGTGGATCCTCCTGGTTGAGCTAGGGATACCTGTGCGTCTTCATCGTTCTCCAAGGGCGGCGGGAGCGGCCTGTCTCCACGTGGAGCAGGCTGCACTGTCCTTCCTGGGACTTTGCCGGGCCGGGAGAATTCTTGCAGCCAGTTGTCCTCAGCCGCCTTTTCTCAGCTTTAAAAAAAATTTTTTTTTTCCTTTGGCCTTATTTTGCAGGTTACTACAGTGTGGCTGGATGTAGAGATATTATTTAATTCTCTGGTCTGTATTGTGTTTTGTCTAATTTTGGGAATTGTCCACCTGCATCCTGTCACATTCTCCCATGTTCTGTGTCCTGTGTGGACTCAAGTGGCCGTGTGATCGTCAGCGTCGTCTTCCTGGTCTGTTGGTCTTTTAAAGTATTTCTCATGTGCTATTGCGAGTGGTTCCTGCAAATCTGGCGTGTCGTTTTGGTGATCCTCCTCAGCAGTGTCTAATCTGCGTATCGACTCGCTTGCTTTAATTTTAATAAAGAAAACGTGTTTCGAACTGCCCACTCTGGGTGGTGGTCGTGCCCTCTTGGAGATCCTGTCCTTCGCGTGCGTGCAGCCCTTTCCTGTTCCCGTCTGTCGTCCGTGACCTGAGTGGGTGGATGCCATCCCCGCGCACAGAGACTGCTGTGAGCTTGGTCCTTTCTACCCGTGGGTTGTTCAGACCCGGTCTGCTGTGATGCACAGGACCACAAGTGGAGATGCCTTCCTCGGAGTGTGCGACTAGGGTTCTGCCAGAAAGTGGGGAGCGCCTTTGACCTGGGTGACCTCTGCCCCCATCAGAGTTGCGACCTCCTGCAGGGACGCCCCTCCCCAGCCCAGCGTGCGAGAAGAGAGCCGCTGTGTCTTCATCCACTGGCGGTTTGGGACCTGGGCTGTGTGTGTGTGGGGGGGGGGGGTGCTAAGGGCGGCACCCAGGCCTTTTGCGTGCCGGCCTGGTGCTCTGCCACTGTGCTGTGCCTGCCGCTGTGCTGTGCCTGCCTCCTCTGTCCCTCCCGGCTCCCCTCTCCCTGTGGCTCCTGTCCCTGCACACCCTGGGCACTCGCTGCCCAGCCCTGCAGGTGTGCCCTTCCTGCCCAGCGTCCTTTGCCCGCCAGCATCTGTCCCGGGCTGTTCCACCTGGCATGCCCCCCCCCGCCCCAGGTCACCTGGCTCGCCCACGTGCTCCTGTTTCCTGTCCCGCTCTTCTTATGTAGAGGTTTACGTGTCCAAGAAAATCTGTCACACTGCTGGTGGTGAGCTGGGATGGAGCGAGAGTAAGTATGTGTTTACTGTGTCATCACAAGCAGAATCGGCGTGCCTTGGTTGTCTCTTTTGGTAGTGCTGGGAACGGAACTCAGGGCCTTGGCACTGTGCTGCAGCATCAGCGGGTTTTTTGTTTGTTTGTTTGTTTGTTTGTTTTGTTTTGTTTTTTGTGGTCTTGATTTTGAGACAGGTTCTTAGTGAGGTACTTAAGGTTCTGCCTGGGCTTGGGGTCTTGAGGTTTTGGTCTTCCCGCCTCAGTCTCCCAGGTACCAGGATGACCAGGGCTAAGGGTAAAGGTGACATCACATTTTTGGTTTTGAATCAGAACCACTAGTGATGTCATAGAGAGCATCTTGTCCCCCACAGGGTACCGGCCCGCAAAGCCAGCACTCTGTCAGCCACTCATCAGTGTGATTTCAGGGTCCACACAGGCTTGAGGTCAGGGAGGATGGTGGACCGAAGCAGGGGGAGCCAGGACTCTGAGTGACTGTAGCTTCCCAACTGTCTTGGCATAATTCAGGTCGCCTGCACTGTGGTACGGGCTTCAGCGCGAGGGTCAGTGAGGAGGGACTTGCGACTGGGCGTGTCTGAGGCAGGCTGTGGGTGGGGCCACAGCCACCAGGGAGCCAGACACCCCTGGCTTCCCCTCTTTGGTTTCTGCAGGGTGCATGCAGGCCAGCTAAGCTGCAAGGTTGGGCCAGTGGTCTGGAAAGACAAAGGTCCGAGAACTTGTTGATTGTCCTGTTGCCGTAGACCTGGAATTCCAGGGGTTGTGTTATGTCCAGGTGGTGAATTTCACAGTCCTAGGGGTAGCAGAATCAGCTTCTGTGCTGGCTTTTCATAAATTGCCCCGTGGGGCCTTCCACCCGCCCTGCGAGGCAGCAGCGTGTCCTGGGTTGGCTTGTGGAGCTCATCTTGACCTTCCGCCCTCAGGTCACGCCCTAGGGCGTCTGGACGCCTTCTAGCCCTCCCAGGTGCCAGTTCCAAAGCACCAGGAGGCAGGGGCGTGCGCTGCCTCTCAGAGCTGCTCAGGGTGCCAGAACTGGCTCTCGGTGGCCGTCAGATGGTTGTCGTTCCCGGTGGTTGTGACTTTGGCTGCGTGGCAGAGCTGCCTAGAGGCTTGTAGGCTGTAAGGCAGCCCTGAGTTCTCCAGCCTGGCATGTTTCTCCTGTCCATTTTGGGCAGGGCGTACGTAGTGAGGAGCCACTGCCTTGGGGAGACAAGCTCAGAAGGCTCCTTGGCCGGCCTAGGGAGACGGGATGGAGGGTAGAGGGGCCGCCCAGCTCTCCCGGTGGCGGCACTCCGCATGGGGCGGGTGTGTTTGGGGGGCACTGTGGTGGTGCCAGGTGGGTGGCCCTTAGCCTAGGCACACTGGGAATGTGGTCTTCGTCCAGAAGATAAGCATCCTGGCATCCCCCTTGGCACACCCCTGTGGCACTGCCCCGCAGGGTGGCCCATCCCAGGCTAGTGCTCCCACGTCTGCGCTGACTGGCCCGTCTTCCCGAGGGAAGGTGCTTCCTCTGAGGAACTCTCCTTACTGGCTGTGTCAGCCATAGAGACTTTGTTTTCCTGAGACAGACAGCTTTGTCTCAGACCCGGAAGAGCGTAGCGTAGTGTGTCCCGAGCGCATAAGCATGTCCTGTCCCTCAGGGTCTTGATTTTGAGACAGGGTCTTCATGAGTGACGGGAGGTTACTCTCCCTCTGCCTCCGCACCCCGAGCCCCTTTTCACGTACCCAGAATGAGTCTGAGACGAGCGAGTTGAGTGTATGTAATTCCTGCAGTAAGAGCAAAGTGGGGCTCATTTTGATTCCTTTCTAGTTTTTTTTTTTTTTTTCTGGTCTTCCTACCAGTCCAGGCTTGCCAACAACTCCCTATGTAACCCTGACTGACCTGAAACTAATGGCAGACCTCCTGCCTCAGCCTCCTGAGTACTGAGATTGCAGGTGTATGCCACACCCAGCTCATCGTTATGTGGCACTGGGGAATCCAGCGAAGGCCTTGTGCTTTACCCGCTGAGCTACGTCCTCAGCCCCAGGGCCTTTCTTTTTAACCTAGCCAGTTGCTCTGTATTTGAGGGAGTTCTGTGTCTTTGTCTTGGAGAGCTGGCTCGCCGGCCTTTGCGGGTGGTGATGTGGCTTCGTCCTGAAGAGCTGGGAAGAACTGTGACTCTCGTCTCCTCCTTTTCCTCGGCCGTGTCTCCCTCTCAGTCTACCCTGTCACTGTGGAGATGTATCTTACTGGCAGCGTCGCTGATGTTAGGAATGGTAGTTGACAGGAGCGTTCTTCAAGAGAGCAGGGTTTGTTCTGTGGCCACGAGGAGATGAGCGAGGTGGCTGCCAGAAGGGACACAGGATGGGGACCAGCATCCCTGCCTCGGGGGCCTCTGCTGTCACCCTCACACCTGTCCCTCTACCTCTTGGGCTGAGTGGAAGCGGGCCAGGGATCCCGCCCAGGGCCTTCACATTGAGGTATGGCCTTGGCCCATTTTTATTTTAATTTTGAGACAGGGTTTCTCTGAGATGCTCAGCGGCCCAGGTTGGGCTTGAACTTGTGGTCTTCTTATCCGAGCCTCCCCGAGCGCTGCGATAGCTCCCCTTTCGCCCTTGAGACTGAAGACGTCCTCAGCCTTGTCTTTTCTCTGTCTTGTGCCTTCTGCTCCTGCATCTCCACCCAGTGTGGTTTCCATCTCCCAGTCTCCCAGCGTCTCCTGGTGAGAGTTGGGCCTGGGTGGAGGTGGGCGTGACCTCCAGGGTGTGTGCTCGTCCCCTCCCCTCCCTTCTGTCTGTGAGTCCTGCTGCCATGGTGCCAGTCGCCGTCCCCTGCCGGGCCGTCTCCATGGCCCTTTCCACCTGGGAGCTAGCCAGCTGTGGGCGAGTCCTGGGACCAGGACAGCCCTGTCCTCTCCGGCTGACCCCAGGTGGAGCTTGGAGAACTGCCCGTCTTCCGTGCCCTTCGTCAGCTGCACGTTCATGTGGTTGAGTGCCTGGTTGCCAGTGTGGATTCTGGCCTGGTGAGTCTGGATTCCACACGTCAGTTCACCAGCTGGCCCCTCCGCAGCTGGCTTGCTCTTTGGAGACGCATAGCTGGCGGCATGTTGGGGAATGAAGGGCACTTTGAGCCACCCTGTCTGCTGAGGGCATTCCCTTGGCTGGGCTCCATGACAACATATTTAAAATTTTAAGCTGCTTCAAATTCTTTTTGGAGCCACAAAGGGTAGAAGAGTAAAAGCCCTTTTATCTAGAAAGCTAATGATGCTGTTACAGAAATAAGTTGGGCAACTTTAAAATTTCTCTGCCTTGTATTCTGGTGTGAAAACCATCGAGTCTAGGGCACGCTCAGAATTCCTTTGTTTCTGGGATTCAGGCCAAGGAGGAAGTGCCGTTTGCAGTCACATTGATGGTGGTTTTAACCTCAGAGACTTGATCTGCATGTTTATTGGAACAGTCGATGTCTGTAAAGAGCGTTTTCAGTTACGTGAAAGCAGATTCTCACGTGTGTGACTTCGTAGCTCGGAGAGGGACTTCAGGGGCCAGTGCTTGGAAAGACATCGTGTCCTGCTCCGCACATCCCGATGAAGGAAATCGTGGGGCACGTGTGCAGGTGTGTCAGCCCTCTGCGGTCCACGGTCACCTTCCGCATTTGCAGGTTGTTGGTTCTCTCCGAGGCTGGTCAGCTGAGCCACATCCAGATGGGGGCACAAGGGGTCCTGCTTGGTGAGGAGCCCAGGAGAGGCTGGGTGCCTGACCGCTGGCTGATGTGGAGCACAGATCGAGGGCGCAGGGCCTCTGCAGGTGCTGGCCCACGGCTCCGTGACTGTCCCCATGGGATCCACCCCGGAGGTGGCGAGGACTGCACTCAGTGTATGACCTTGGGTGGGCCCTGCCGGTGGTGCGGTGGTTCTCTGGTACATCCCTGCACAGGCTCTCCGGTAAGATGGCTGCCCTGAGTCTGGTCCTGCCTGGGTGCTACAGCCTCTGGGGCCTGTTCCATGTCACAGGCAGCTACAGCCTGCAGCCCTGCATGTTTCTGTACTTTTTTTTTTTCAGTACAGGTTGTGTGTGGGGGGGGGGTCCTTGGGTTACGTAAGAAATATATAGCGTAGTTAACGTACATATGTAAGTTCTAACACTGACTTTGAGGCATTTTCACTTTACGTTGTTTAAATAATCAAGAACAAAAACAAAATCAGAGTACACCACACCTGGTTTGTTAGCTCCCTGCCCTCCCCTCCTCAGAGGGTTAAGTCGGGGTACCCGCGTGGTCCTCCCAGGCTTCCTCCTTCCTGGGTTGCTGAGATGGCCCCATGGTCATTCGTCAAGCCACGCCTTTTCTGAGGTACATTTTCTTGCTATATTTATTTGATTTTAAAAAGTAAAGCACAGGCCTGGAGGAATGGCACTGAGTCAAGTGCTAAGTACCCGAGTTCGATTCCCCTGCACCACATAAGCCTGGTGTGGTGGCGCACGCCTATCATCCCAGCGCTCTGGAGGCTGAGGCAGGAGGATTGCCTTGAGTCCAAGACCAGCCTGGGCTGCATAGTGAGTTCAGGACCAGCCTGGCTACACAGTGAGACCCTGTCTCAAAAAAAAAAAACAAACAAACAAACAAAAAAACAAACAAAAAAAACACACATGAGATGGTAGTAAATTTAGTATTTTTACAGATTTTACCACATATTTCTTCCTGTTAAGTTTCAGTGTGTTCTACTTCACTTGTCTTCAAGATGGAAGTTTTATTTGTGGTTGTGTTTAACTATAAAAAAAGAAAACCAATTAATGCACATCAAGTGAAAGTCCTATGGTGATCCTCCCTGGCGTCCTGGGCCACAGTGCAAATGGCTGCTGCTGCACGCATGTAATGTGTGTGTGTGCGTAGCCGCACTCTGCATCCTGCTGTCTCAGGAGCACAACTCAGAGCCACTGCCTTGTTCTTGGGCCAGAAATGCAGGTTGTAGTGTCAGTGCAAATGTCCCACAACAGGGCATAGCCGTCCTGACCACGGCCCTGCTCTGTTCAGCCCGGGAACTAGCATGGCACAGGACGCAGTGGGCCCCCGAACCAGCATGGATCCCAGCCCCACCCTGCCCGTGGGACGGTCCGCTGTCTCATGTTGCAGAAAAAAAACATTTTTAGTCAGTAAAAGGCTCAAAAAGATTTATTAGGCAGAAAATTAAAGTACCTAAGTACGTATTCACAGACATAGAGTGCAGGCATTCAGATAATAAGATGGAAGAAATTTAAAAATAGACACAGAGCACAAGCCCTCCTGGTAATGTGGTGAAGACACGCAAGAGTGTACCCCGAGAGTTCTGGCCCTCCTGGCACCTTAACAGAGGTTTTTAACTACTTTCTTGTTGCTGGGACAAAGCACCTGACATCCATGATTTAAGTGAGGAAAGACTGATTCAACTCCCAGTTTTGGAAGCTCTCACACTGTCCATTCGATGGGCAGCATCCCTACGGTGAAAGTGCTGGTCACCCCATTGCAGACAGAAGCCACGTGAGTCCTGAGACTCCGGCAGGGCCAGAGCTTTGGCAGAAGCAGCTGCAACAATGTTTCTTTTCCTTCCTTTCTTCGAGCTGCCAGTTAGACCCCCACATCCAGGATAGGTGCCCCTCCCTGATCTCCTGGCCCACAGAATTGCAGCACACACCCCAAAGCTCTGTCCCGGGCGGGCAGTCCCCACGGGCAGCAAGTTGATACCGTCTTTCCAGGTCAGACCACAAGCATCCGCCCCTTCCAACCAGGCCCTACCTCCCTGCAACACAGTTCCAAGCACGTGAGGCTTTTAGGGGTGGTCGCTCCAGATCCAAACCGTGGGCCTCCCGATGCAGCCGGAGCTGGGCACGTTTCTGTCTTTGAGGGTAGGGTAAAAAATGTCTATGGAATTTCGCAATCTATAGAAAGTTTGCCATTGGGTCCTACCCAGGGGTGAAAAGATAACAGCTCATTTTCTGCTGTTCCCCAGCTAAGGAGGCGGAGCCAAGGTGACGTGCCCATGGCTCTGACCTTGCCAGCTCCGTTAGCTTACAGGCTTACTGCTCCTTTAAGGGATTCGGGGTGTGATGGGCCCGGAAGAAAAGAAGCACAGACAAGCCTGGGATGACCTGGGGTGACCTTGTATCGGGACTTGGGGTCTTCTTAAGTAGAGTTTCCGAAGTTAGGCTTCTCTTGGGCTCCATCTTACTCTCTCCAGCCGCTCCTACCTGAGCTGTGCACGGGGCTGTGTGCAGCTGTGTGCAGCTGTGCGCGCGGCTGTGTCCTGTGGCTGTGGCATGGCCAGTTGCCATCACCAGCCGCACAGCTCCATCTTTGTTGCTGCTCGCCCACAGCCTGCGCGGGGACTCTGACAGGCAGGGTAGGACACGGGCCCAGCACCCGGGTCACTGCCGCTGGTGATGTCTCTGCCGGTGCCATCGGAGGCTCGGCTGCCCCAGAGCCTGCAGCCTGTTGGGTGGCCGGTGGTGTGTGCTCTTAGCTGCAGGCCTCCCCGCCTCCCCCTTCACCCCCATCCCCCTTGCAGGGCCCCCAAGGCCCATTCCAGCCCTTTGTTTCCTTGCCATAGACTCCATCTGGCCGTCAGTCCACACATCCATCCATCCATTTACCCGTTGCCTGTCATCTTCCTGTGGGGCTGAGGATGGAGCCAGGGCCTTGTCACCGGGCATGTGCCCACCCGAGCTGCCCTTCACGGGGCGTGCGTGGCCTGTGGCCCCCAGAGGTGCCCCTCCTCCCACTGTCTCATGCGGAGCCGGGCCCGCGTCCTGTCTGCAGATCAGTGCTGTGTGTGCTGCTGTGGATGCTGGAGGTTCTGGGAAGGCGCCGCGTGCCTATGGGTAGGAAGATAAGAGTCAGTGTCCTGGGGCCAGGGTGGAGCTCGCCCGCCATGGGCTTCCTGGCTCCCACCCCAGCACCAGAAAGGAGAAGGAAAGCGTTGAGCATCTCTTGTTGATGTTTGCTAAGTTTACTTTCAGTTCTGAAAGATGAAAAGTCCCCAGGTGGATTCCGCAGCAGCACGGCCAACCTCTACACTTGCGCACCGAGGACTGTGCGTCACCAGAAGAAAAAACACATAACTTGTGGAATCAAGATTTAAAGGATAAAGTGCGGGGTTTAGGATGTTTTCCCCTTACTTTTTGTAGTTTTGTGTGGTGCTGAGGATAGAGCCCAGGCCTCATGCGGGCATGTGGCTCGCCGTGTCCTCAGCCGGACTCCTCCTCCGTGACCAGCGGGCCAGTAGCTGAGGGCCGCAGGGCCAACACAGACTGGTTCCTCACGCTCATCCAGCGTCTCACCTCAAAGCCCCTGCGCTTTCAGCTTATAACTTCGGATGCAAGGGGCCTGCGCCCCGGGGGCCATGGCTCGGGGCCCACGCTCCACTGCTGTAGAACGGCTGCGGAAGCCCTGCTGCCAAGAAGCAGGACATCCCAACAACTGTGTAGGTCGTGGACACGTCAGGGTAACTTGAAGTAAACGCGTGGACAGCCAGTCATTTTGTGTGTGCTTTTCAGAACTTCCTAGTGGGGGATTTCAAGTGCACAGCAAGGCAGGGGGTGCAGTCTGCTCCCAGCCGGTGCCCCAGCCCCTTCGGGCCCCACGGACCCCCTGCATGCTGCTCCTCTTTCCTTCCTCTTTAGCTCATGGTGTCTTCAGAGCATGTTGTTTATTTTCTTTCCGACACTCAGGATTGAACCCAGCTCCTTGCAGTCCTGGTTCATCTCCAGTTTCTTAAATTGTTTTGAGTCAAGAGTCCTGCCAGTTGCCCAGGCTACCTGTGAAGTGACCATCCTCTTGCCTCAGCTTCCCAAGGAGGCAGCTTGTTCTTGGCTAGCAGTTGGTCAGCAGTCAGCTTGGGCCCCTGGCTGCATGTAGGGTGGAAATCACACACGTGTCAGTTTTGGGAGAAAACGGAAGCTCATTCTAGGAAAGAGACACAAGCTGGGGTGTAGCCCAGACATTGGAGCGCTTGTCTAGGCAGCCGGAGGCCCCGGTTCAGTCCCCAGCACCGCAAGATACCTAGCAGCGATGGTGCCACCTGTGGTCCCAGCATCTGGCAGGCTGAGGCAGACGGCTACAGAGTGAGACCTTGTATAAAAAATAACACAGATGCAGCAGAGACAGAGACTGGTAGAGTGGCGGTGGACGGAGGCACATCAGGTGCTTGTGGGGTTCCCCCGTTTGCTGGTATCTGTGGGGTCCCCCTGACTTCCAGGCATCTGTGGAGTCCCCCAGGTATGGTATGTCAAATACCCGTGTAGTAGTAACCAGCTATTTAAGGTGCATCTTCCTGCCTTAAGATACTTACTTTTGAAATATCGGTTATCTTCGTTTTCCCCATTTTATCGATCTGTATAGATGCAGTACGTATGTTTACGTTGATCTTGAGTATTTTGTGCATATATGTATCAGGTCTTTCTTGAATTTGCAGCAGATGTGACCATTCTGTACTCCAAATCTATCGTCCACATGACAAAAATGCAGCCCAAAGCACAGCGCCATTTCATGCTTTAAATGTGAGTTGTGCGCCCTGGCAGTCCGCCTTTGCTGCGGGGAAGCTGGCAACACGCTGGGTTTTATCTTTATTTGTCCTATAGCAATGTCATGGTAAAATTTGTGAGACATCCTGACTGTAAGCCAGGCGTGGTGGCCCAGGCCTGTGGTCCCAGCTGTCTGGGAGGCTGAGACAGGAGGATCACAACTTTGAGCCCATGGCAGGAACTCCGCCTCAGAATCAAAACTGAAAATGACCAGTAGACACGGCTCACTGTGAAGGCCCTGGGCTCGATCCCCAGTACCAGAAAAACCCAAGACAAGACACAAAAAACTACCTGCTTAGGTTTGCCTGGCTGGTGGCCACACGTGCCTTGTTAGTGACGTTCCACTTGCATGCAGGTTCACATCTTAACGCCTCCGGACTTGGCCCCTGGGGTCCGGGAGGTGGGGTGGTCACTGTCATGTTCTGGCTATGTGAAATCCTTTTGTTGACACGGCCTGTTAGGTCAGGGCAGTGCAGCCTCCGGAGTCCTTGAAACGTGGCTGTGTGACTGTGTGTGGCATGGTAGGAGCCTGCCGCAGTTGCTCACGGGGACCTGGGTGCGCGTTTCGTTTGTCTTGCCTTACTGATGTGGGCAGCCGCTCTGGGCAGTTCTGCGAGCGCTTCTCAGCTGCAGCAAACTGTACCAGCCTGGGAAACGGCCTGTTTTCAGTGTTTTCTCCATGCCCACTAGGGTACCCGGTTGGCATTTGAGGCGGCGAACAGCGGTGGTTTAGAGTTTGCTTGTGGTGAAATTTGCAGCCAGTTCTGGCGGCTGTCTGAGGGAGACGATCAGACCAGCATGTACGGAACAGCATTGTGTGCGGGACGCTGGTTAGGGGGCCTCACCACGTGACGGACGTGCGCTGTCCTTGCTGCCCTCGAGGGGAGAAAGTCTTGATTTAAAAACCCCAGTAAATGTAAAGTTCCACCGGAGTTATGTGTGACACACAGGCTCTTCATGAATGCAGTTAAGTACCTAGAAACGCAGATTTGGTCCTGGAGGATGGTCAGGAATAGGAATTAATTAACTCTGAGAGGAAAGAAGACCATTGTGGACAGAGAGCAGCACATGCAAAGGCCCTGTGGCAGGAAGGAGCTGGGATGTCTGAAGGGAGGGAATGAGCTGCTATTGGTGACTTACGGAGGGAGAGGGTGGTGCAGAGTGATGATGGGTCAGGCCAGCCATGTGACTCAGCATCTTTAGATGGGATCTAGAGACCAGAAAATTTGCCCATGTTAAGGGTGCGCAGTTCAGGGGCTGGATCGGTCACACAGCAGTTAGAATGCTTGCTTAGGAAGTGTAACGCCCTGGGTTCGATTCCCCAGCCTGGGCCACATAAGCCAGGCATGGTGGTGCACACCTGTGATCCCAGCACTGGGGAGGCTGAGACAGGAGGATTGCTGTGAGCTCGAGGCCAGCCTGGACTCCACGGTGAGTTCAGGACTAGCCTGGCTGCAGAGCGAGACCCTATTTCAAAAAAAAAAAAAAAGTGCAGTTCAGCATGGTTAGTAAGTTTAGAGTTGTGCAGCCATCGCTCTAATGCATTGCCCACCCCATTCCCTTTGCCAGTCGGTGCCCATGGCGACTCCCACCCCGATGCGTTGCCAGTGCTCACTTTGGACGAGAACTGGCAGGGTCTTCTCCACACCCCTCGGGTCTCGCAAGGTCTCAGCAGCATGCTGCCCCTCTGCCCCTCGCCCATCTCCTCCCCCACTGGTGACTCCCCAGTGTGGCGCGGCCCTGGGCCTCTCTGGGCTTCCAGCAGCTTTTGTTCTGTGTGTTTTCCTCGGGGACCGACTTCTCTTGCGCGGTGCTGAAGGCCGCAGTGTGTCTTCTAGGGGTGTCTCTTAAAACCGTGCTGGGCCATCTGCCTCCCAACTTCCCGTGCCCCGAGCACCATCGTGTCCCTTCCGAGGGGGTTGAAGGCTGGGCTGGGTGCAGAGTTCTGTGAGGAGATGCCCTCATCTGGGGCTGGGGTGAGCCTGGACGTCAGGTGGGAGGAGACCAAGGGAGCTCGTGGGGAGTACTGTGCTCAGGGTCAGTCCCGCCCGGCCCCACACAGGGGGCCTGGGCAGAGGGCAGACCGCGCTGGCTTCCGCCCTGTTGGGAACAAGACGCTCCTTTCATAGCCACGTCAGGAGAAGAAGTACTTCTGCTGATAGCTGCTGTTCATTCCTATTCTCTGCGGGAGATGGTGGCTCCTGCCGCCGGGAGGCTCCCAGCTGGGCACCAGGGACCTGGTGCTGAAGAAGAGAGCACCCAGCAGCTGGCGGCTGTGGGTGCGGGCAGCGGGTGCCCCCTCCCTGGCCCCTGCCCGCCTGCCCTGGCCCCACAGTGCCCGCGGCCTCGCGGCCTCAGCTCCGGCCGCCCATGCTGGGCTGCTTAGGCAGGTCCACTGTTTTGGAGAAAGTATGCCACCTGGAAACCCCCATCATGGGAGAGAGACCGCACTGTTATACCCAGGACCCCTCACTTCGGATGCTCACACCAGGGTTCCTGGCGCAGCAGCTCTGGGGTCCATTGCTCCGCGCCTTTAGTTACACTGACCTGGCTGCCTGCCCGTCCTGAATTGACTCATAATGTTGGCCTTTCGCAGTCATTCAACCTGTGGGGAAGATCCGGAAGCCCCATGTTGCTTTCTGTGGGATGGCGCTCGGCAGCGGCAGGCCTGTGGCCTTGGTCACGCCTCGTGGGGACAATCGTGGAAGGGGCCTGCTGGAATTGCTGCAGGAGGTGGTGAGACAGGGACAAGCGTGTTGTAGGTGAAGGGGAGGAACCGGGGAGTTTAGTAGCAGCACGTCTTCTGTTGTGATAAATTTTTATTTCAACATTCACCATGTATTTTGATTATCTCTTGCCGTAGGAAAATAGCGTTATAATAACATTAGCCTGAGATGCCGCGGTCCCCGGAACCAGGACCTCCTGGAAGGGGGGTTGAGGTGGCAGCTCCGTGGGGGCCACTTGCGCCCGTGATTCTGACGCTGCTCCTTAAGGGTCGGGTCCGCTGAGGGAACTGGAATGGGGCGGAAAGCAGACGCCGTGTCCTGGGGATGTATGCTCCACCTCATCTTGTAGGCAAATCAAGCTCGAATGCTGCAGAGGTGTCCGCAAGGCGTGCGCCCAGAAAACCAGCCCTTGGGCCAGTCTGTCTCTTGTGCTGTCGTCTGACTGTCACCAGCCTGTGTAGAAAGGCTTCAGCTTTTTAACTCTTTAAAAATATGCACTTAGCTATGATGTCATGTATCATCGCTACAGTGTGAAAAACGAGGAAATGAAGAATCGTTTGTACTGCGTAGTGTTTCCGTGACTCCGGCCTGGGACCGGGCTTGCCCGTGAGCGCCCCAGGCCTGTGGCCGTGTGTGGTTTCCGGCACAGTTCGCACCTGCGCTTCTGTGTTGCTCGTCGCGGCCACATAGTGTTCCTCAGGCTGCGCGAGCACCTTGGTGCTGGTTTTGGTCTGGACGCTGAGCTCCCTGCCCGAGGCCTCCCCGGTTCCCAGCCGCAGGCTCTGCCCTCCCCCAGCAGTGTGGAGCATTGGGTGCTGCCGGAGGCCCCGGGACACACATGCAGCACATCCTGGGCACAGGAAGGTTTTGTGGGGATTTGTAAAGGAAAGGGGAGGTTTCCTGCGCCGTTGCTTTTCTTCAGGTGGTCAGGGGCTGCAGGCGGGCACGTGCCTTGGCTCACCAGTGGTGCTCTCACCCATGGGCCGCTGTTCCTGACCCCCACCCCTGGTCCTTCACCTCAGCATTTAATGTGTTGGAAACTTTGATTTGTATTAACTTCTTTTGGAAGAAAGGTAGAATTTCTCTCCCGTGTGCTGTACATACATCCCATTCTTTTGTTTCCCTCTTTCAGGTTTATTTAAGTGACAGGGTCGTTTCTAGGCTTGGTCACTCTTCTCATTCGTGATTCACCCATTTCCAACTGAGTTTTAGTGTCCCTGTGCCTGCACCTACATCCATCAGTTTTCCTTATTGAATGAAGTATGCGTCTAAGGTGATATTTTTCCCTTACGATTTATGTGATTATCCCTGTTAACACTTTTGTTTGCGTATGGTTTCTTGTGATGTCCTGGGGATCTGAGGCGAGATTTTCGCACTGAGCTGTGCAATATTCCCAGCCCATTTTTGATTTTGAGAAAAGATCTTGTTGAGCTGCCAGGTAGCCCAAGTGGACCAACTTGCGATCCTCCCGCCCCAGCTCCTGGAGCGCGGGGACTGCAGGCCTGCACCGCCAGGCCTGGCTCCACTTATGCGTAGCTTGTCCCTTCCCATAGTTGGGGCCACTTCCTGCATTGATCACTGTGCTTTTCCTCCAGTCCAGCTGGTTTCGGGGCTGTTTGGGTCAGGTGCCTGTTCCTTGTAGGTTAGTAATAAGTGCCTGTTACGGGTTTTAGTACTTAATAGGGCCCATTTCCTGTTGCTCATTCTTAGTCATGACATCAGGGGCATTTTGGCAGATACAAAGGTTTGCTGAGACTTTGATTGGCCTTACATTAACAGCCACTGTAGTTGGGGGACGGCACAGACATCTTAGATGAGCAGGTGCTTGCGTGGGCTTGTGCTGGGCGTGGGCCAGGACATAGTGAGGGAGCAAACCATAGGCCGGCCAGTGTGACTGAGTGTTCCAGGGCCACGTGGGGTGTGCTGCCTGTGACGGAGGACGTTGTCGCGGTAGCATGAAGCCTCCACCTGCGGCGGACTGCTGTGACGTCCAGGGGAGTGAGGCGCATGCCTCCTGCCATCCATGCCCTCTGCAGGGCACGGGGATCCGTGCGGCCACCTCAGAGGCTTGAGGGCTGGCAGTCTGTGGACAGCACCACCGCCCGCCACTGCCATGTGCTTTTGGTTCTGCCTCCCCGGTACGCATCAGCAGTCTCTTTGAGCACACTCGTGACCTGTCACAAAACTAGGTTGTTAAAAACAGTGTCCTGGCGTCTCTGTCTGTTTGAATCCTTCTCGGTTTTGTGTTGATTCTGTCGACTGGACCCGAGCAGGGAGGGAACCCCGGTGTGGGTCCCGGTGCTCCTCTGCTTGCCTGGTGACACCGAGAAGGAGGGACAGCCTCGTGCAGCTCTCCCTGGCCTGGGCAGAGTTCTGGGAGAAGTGGATGAATGCCTGCTTGTCCAAGGTGGCTGGTAGGGTGTCTGGTTCCACTGTCAACGGTCCCCACCCTGCACCCTTCCCCCAGCACAGGGGAAACACCC
This sequence comes from Ctenodactylus gundi, assembly GCA_004027205.1. Classification (NCBI taxonomy): domain Eukaryota; kingdom Metazoa; phylum Chordata; class Mammalia; order Rodentia; family Ctenodactylidae; genus Ctenodactylus; species Ctenodactylus gundi. Next base: position 188,158 of record PVKB01002650.1, on the reverse strand, counting down.
AGAACTCTCAGATTTGAGGTTTCTTCTCTTGTCTACGCTCCTCTGCTTTGTTAAGATTCAAGCAGCACAGAACATTGCCGCTTGAAACTTCCTGAGCAGTGGGTAATAACTGATTGTGTGCAGTCTGTGGGCCTCCGTGGGTCAGCAGGGAGAGGAGGCGGGGTCGAGAGCATGGTTCAGGTGCAAGGCACTTGGGGAGTGTAAGAGACACCCAGGCGAAGGGGTCATGGGAGCCTAGAGGACAGCTCACGGGACACTGTAATCGCACCTGAGGGAGCCCGGCAGTTCTCGGGGTTCTCAGGAATATCTGTGATGGCGCCACCTTCCCAGGGAACCTTCTGGAGCATCCCTAGGCAAACTGCAGGCCGAGTGCCACCTGCCATCTGTCTTTGTAAATGGAGTTGCCCTGGGACATTATGTCTCAGCCATTTTGTGTTGCTGTAACGAAACGTCCAGGCTGGGTACGTTATAAAGGAAAGAGGTTGAAAAGGCTCACAGTGACGGAGGTCTGAGCAGGATGCCGGTGCTGGCTTCGGGGAGCTTCTCTTGCTGCGGTATACCAGTGGACAGCACCACATAGTGGGCACCTCAGAGCCAGAGGGAGGAGAGCCCAGGAGACGTGCCCCATGGCAAGCAGGGCGGGAGAGTGCGCGGGTGATGGTGACTCGACTCTGTAACAGTCCCTCGAATTACCCGAGGAAACCTCATTCTGTAAGAAAGGCGTTGACCCGCCCTGAGACCCCGTCTCCATCTCTCGTGCACCCACCCCTGAGTATCACTGCCCCGGGGACCATGCGCCTAGCCCAGGGCCCTGGGGACATGCCCTTTCGGAGCCACGGCTCGTGACCACCCTTCCTTCGCACGCTGCAGCTGTTCTCATGCTCCAGCCGCGGAGCATGGCCGGCCCAGGTGTGGCCCACACACCAGACCATAGATACCTCGAGTTGGTTCTAGACGTCTTAACTCACATAACCCTATTATTCCACAGATTGAAAGGCAGGCATTTTGGGGAGAGAGCATTCCTCGTATCAGCATGAGTGCTTGATCGTGAAAAAGATAGTTTAACCTCCAAAATTGTGATGACTGTGTTGTGTCTTAAACTGAGGTGGACCGCGGGACACGAGTCTCCTGCCAGTCCCCCACGCACCAGCCTCTTCCCACGTTACCACGGCGGGGAGTATTAATGGTCTCCCTTCAAGCGTCTGTCATTTGTGTGGATCAAGCATTTGTCACTGTGACTTGTTTGAATATGACTGTGAATGTCAATGCAGACTGCTGGCCTCAGGTGGGGACCTGTGAAGAGCTTGTGCTCAGCGCACTTTCTTCCCTTTCTTCCCTCAGCTTGAGGTCCATGGCCCAAGATGACCCTGGTGGTGGAGCCTGCCTGCCGTAACGAGGGGGACCGGAGCGGAGGCGGGGATGAGCGTGCCATTGTACCAGGTCTCCGCCATTCCTGCCCAGGAGGCCGCACCCGCCAGCCTCTACGGAAGTAAGACCAAAGACAGGGAGAGGGAAGAACAGGTAATGGGAGAGCAGCCTTCCAAGTTGCGTTATTTTTGTTGATATTTCATTCAATAGGGTCTAGAGTTACACATATGTTCTGAAGATCGGGGCTTTCTCAGGTGTGTGCTAAAAAGCTCACGAATTGTGTGCAGGGGGACCTGCGGTTCCCAGTGCCTCATCCCCAGGTGCCAACGGAGCAGGGACCAGAGCACCAGGACAGGAGGCTGGGGAATGACACACGTGTTTATTCCACACGGTGTGAATGTGGGGGAGCTGCTGCCGCCTGTGTGGGATGAAGGACGGTGAGGAGTGTGTTTAGAACGCTCCTGCTGCAGATTGCACTGCAGGTGGGCAGGCCATGAGTGCGTCCTGGGCGCGTCTGGCGGGTGGAAGTTTGGAAGTTTACATAAAGAGCATCAGCTGGCCACGTCCTTGGAGGGGGGTTCAGATTGGTGCTGAGGAGGAGAGGCCTTGTGGTCCCACCTTGGTGGGACAGTGCTGGCCCTTGCTGCCGTTCTGACAGTCCTGGACATCGTGGACCAGGGTTTGCTGGAGGCTGTGAACCACAGCCGAGTCAGGGTCTTGAAAGCCCGCCGAAGACCTGGAAGCAGCCCCTGCAGCACCCTGGAGACAGTGGCTTCGAGTTTCCAGGGCCTCGTGGTTGTGTACTTTTCTCTGTGTACTTTCTGTGAGGTGGGGTTGACCTGGTGTTTTTAGGGATAGTTTCTGATCCTCTTGTGCTTAGCGAGGAAGCCACGGGAGATCCGCCTGCCGGGGGGCCCGTTCCTCCACCCTCTGGTCCTCTGAGCTCAAAATCCAGAGGCTCGTTACCTTACTTTTTCATTGCTGTGACTCAATACCTGATGTCCGCAACTTACGAGAGGTTCATTCTGTCTCTCCGGTGCTGTCTCCTCCCTGTCCCTTTCTTTTGTGTGCTGCTGTCCTCTTCTCTCGCTGTAGGACACCAGTCATTGCTCTAGGGTCCTCCGTAATGACCCCACGGAGCGCAGGCACCTCTTTAAGGGCCTTGTCTTGGTCACAGCCGCCCTCTGAGGCACTGGGAGTCAGAACCTCAGGCTGTGCCTGGGGGCACAGGTCGGCACAAAGCAGGTGGTGGGCTTCCAGGCAGCCAGGTCAGGTCGGAGCTTCTGCTGAGTCCCAGGCAAGACCCAGGAACGCCTGACCCAGACCTGATGGTGAGGTTCTGGGGGTGGAGGGCATGTCCTGGCCAGAGGAGGAGGCAGTGGCTGCGGGGTGCCTGTGCTGGGGAGGGGGGTGGACATGTCCCCTGCTCCTCCCCCACCCTGCCAGCGCCTGGCTTCCCAGCTGGCCGCCCTACCATGTCCCAAGACGGCAAACTCCCGGCTCTTGTTCCGGATGAGTTCCCTTGGGGTGATGAGTGTCTCGTTCACCTGCACCCCAGTGCCGTACCTGGCTGAACAGGCCCAGGGCACATGCCTGTGCTTGGCACATCCGAGTTCTGAGAGTGACGGGTTTGTCAGAGCGTCGTGGCCATTCCTCTCTGGACGGCATCATCACAGCTCCACGTTTACCTCCGTTCTGGCTTTCTTGCAGAATGAGAAGACTTGGGGACATTCCATGAGTCATTCAAGCAACACTTCTAAGGTAGAGGCATGCGTTCTGTGTTGTTACATCTTGCATGTGTTTCTGCTTTCTCCTGAAGGGTCAGTATCCTTGATGATTTCTGTCACGGCTCTGGGACCCAAGAGACGTGAGGCAGTGGTGGTCCTCCAGGGATTTAGTCCTGTGTGTGCGTCGGGCCGTGGCTGCCAGGGAGTCACCTCTCCCAGAAGGCTGTGAGCTTCCAGGCATCAGAGAGTGCTCGCCACAGCCGGAGCAGCAGGGGTGACGGCAGCAGGATTGGCAGGGGGCCAGGGGTGGGTGGCCCAGGGTGAGTTGCTTACAGGTGTGTCGGGCACCTGGGCCCTTTGCCCTGGTGCCATCCCCTTGACGCTTTGTCCCACCTGGCATCGGTCTCGTGGCAGGAACTGGGCCTCCAGGGACCCTGGCAAGTACATGAGGGGTGGTCGAGAACCCCGAGGCCTGTCAGCTGGAATCTCAGCCAGGGCCTGGCTTTATCTTCCAACCAGGGCCGCTCAAGCTGAAAGCAGCTGGGAAGGGGAGGGCTGGGCAGCCGGGGGCGAGCCAGCCAGCAGCTTCTGCACCCTGGGTCCTCAGAGGCACGGCAGGAGCACCCAGCAGGTAGGGTGTGACGCAGGCACCTCCACACAGGGCTCTGCTCTCCGTCCAGACCCAGATGTGGAGCACCTGAGGGCTCCGGGGCATTGCTGGGGTGGTGTCCACGCTCCCCCTGCCACCTTGGAGGAGCAGCACGAGCCACGTGAACAGGCCCCTCCCCGCCACACCCTTCACCCCCTGCTCTCCACCTTGGTCAGGCCACGGCAGCGTTAGGTTGCCACAGGTGCTGATGCCCCACTGTGAGCTGTGCGTGCTGGGGGTGTCGGCGGCGGCTCCTCAGGAGAACATAATGCCTGACGATCCGAGTGGCAGCGAGGTGGTGCCCACGCAACCCCCGCCCCGCCCTGTCTCTGGTGAGCGAGGAGTCACACGGCCCACATGTGTGAATTAGTGTCAGCTTGCAGCTGGCCAGCTCCCTCCCTGCACAAGTCACACTTTGCCTGGTGACCTCAGGTGGAGTTGGCCTCCTGGTCTTAAAGGGCAGAGTTGACCTGTCACGGACTCAGTAGTGATGCCTGTTGTGGGTGCAGAGAACACAGTGTCTTTCTTCCTTTGCGGTGAAGGAAACCACTGTCTCAAACGGATGAAGCGAGCTTGGAGCCTCAGAGGCCGGTGGCGTGGGCTGGGGGGGGCCCTCAGGTGGGCACAGCCCATGCCTCGTCCGGGCACCAGGAGGGTTCTCCTGGTCCCTGCGAGGCCAGTGGACAAGGTTTACCATGTGGCTTCTCTTCTGCGAAGTTTACTTGCCATTTCTCCATCTGTTTCTTTGTTCTCGTTGGTTACAGTTCAGCTTTTGGCTGAGCGTTAGGCCCCCTCTTTTCCAAGTTAGGTTCAGAGTGCCCAGAGGTGGAGGGGGAGACGTCGGGACAGCCCCGTGACAGTCCTCACGTGTGCAGCTCTCCCAGGCGCAGCCAGCTTCCTTCTCCCAGGGCATTTGGGGACTACTGGATTTGAAGTACCCTCTCCTGGTAAAGATGGAGGGGTATAACCCACATTAACCAAAGCTCTTTGGGGGCCATTTTATCTGTTTATTTTTTTTTGAAGAGTGTAAAGCAACCCTAAGAGGAATGATCCACCAGAACATGGCCGTGTGGTTGGTTGCTCTGTGGGTGCTGTGTGGGCTGGGCCGGCGGACAACAGCCTCGGCTGAAATACTGTTTCAGAAGTATCGCTGTATAAACCCTGATAGGGGCTGTGACAGTAAGAAGGGGCCTGGGGACCGTGAGTCGGAGGACAGAGTAGCCAACTGTCCCGTCGCTGGGCACTGGACCCAGCTCTGTGGCTTCATGGAGGGTGGTTTGGCTCACGGCTTCAGTCCACGGTCAGTGGCTCCGTGGCAGGGACGTGGTGGGAGGGGACGGTAGCACATCCTCAGCCCTTTGTGGCTGGCAAGCAGGCAGAGGTGGTGCTGCCGAGGAGCAGGCAGGGACCACGTCTGCAGCCCGGGGCCCAGCAGGCACGCCCAGGCCTGTGCTGCACTAATCTGCGCACTGCTGCTTCATCTGGCGATGGTGATGAGAATTCACAGTCACAGAGGCTCACGGGGCCCTTGTGCGGGACGCCCAGGGAGAAGAAGCCAGCTGTGCGCGGGGAAGGGAGCGCCCTCCAGGAGCAGGAGGTGTGGGTGCCCGGCGTGGGAAAGGCCGTGGGGTGGACGGGAAGATGCGGAGCAGACAGGCTGGGCCAGGGCTGGCCCTGGAGGGGCTCAGGCTGGTCTCGGAAAGAGGGGACATGCCTTCAAAAAGGCGACAGATCTCATCGGTCACCTGTGACGTGTCTGGCTCCAGAGGCAGGCTCCCCTCTCCTCCCTCCACCTGTAAGTGCAGCAGCACCTCGGCTGCGGCTGCCCTGGGGCTCTGGCCCTTGGGCTGGGGCTGGCTGAGTCAGTGGGTGGGCACAGGAGTCACGTTGGTGGGAAGGGGGCATTTCAATTGAGTGGGACCTGTGGGTCTCTTGAGGCTCACAAGCACTGGCCACCCTCACCGCACCTGCCCTGAAGGGTGGTATGGCGTTTTCTGCGCCTCCCTGGCTGTAATGGACCCAAGCCCCGTGCCTGTGGGTGGCAGACCCAGCTTTTCAATGATTAAACTCAGCTTGGTGGCGTGCTTGGTGGCGTGGCCGCACGCCACAGTGAGGACTTTGGAGGTAAAGGCTGGTGCTCTGGCTGTCAGAGGGGAGCCCTTGTCAGTGAGGATATATTTTGCTTTTACTGGAAAAGTTAAAAAGTCTCTACAGGAGACGACCATCGTAGGAGGCCCTTTGGAGCGGTAACTGCAGCCAGCCTTTGACTGCGCTGCTGCTGGGCGCTTGGGCACCTGTGCCTTGCTCAGAGAGCTGCCTTGTGTGTAATTATTGAAAGCAGATTGCTTTTTCAAGATTTTGTGGCTGCAGCCTGCAGCCTTGCTTGGCCGAGGTGGCTCTCAGCATGTGCCTGTGCATCCCATGTGGACATGCTGCCCCTCTGGTCTGTGTGGCCTCAGAGTTCACCTGCGTGTGTCAGCCGGCCACAGAAGAACCACTCCTCTTTGAGTTATATCTGCTCCGAAGTTGAGCACAATCAAGTGTTTATGTATTGAAACCAGGCACAGAATAAAGGATTGGTCTGGGCACAGTAGCGTCTGCGCCAGGCAGAGTTGGCGGCGCCATCGCCTGGCTCCGGTGTCTCCCCGCGTCTCTGGGCGGTCGCAGCGCTGAGCAGGCCTTGTTCTCCACCGGGCCAAGCCCTGCAGTTGGCGTTGGGAGGCGCAGTCCGTCCCTGCTGTCAAGCGGGAGGGGGGTAGCCTGTGGCAGCCTCCTCGGCTGGAAGCACGTGTTAAAAGACAGCCAGCTGAACAGGACTTCTGGTGCCACCCTCTGTGCCATCGTGTGGCTCTGAACCGTGGCCCCTGTGGGTGTCGCTCTGTGACCAGGCTTGCACATGGCAGCTGGAGCTTCTGCCCGCAGGCCAGGAAACCGTGGGTGTTTCAGAGTAGAGCGGCTCTGGCTGGTGGCAGGTGGGGAGGTGGGAGGGGCTGATAGCTTGAGGCCAGGAGCTCTGGAGGCTGGTGGGAGGGCAGCGGCCCAGCCAGCAAGGGCAGTGCATTCTAGCACTCCAACAGCTGCCTTCGACCGGCCAGCCAGTGAGGGTGGACGCGTTCCCAGGACATACAGATCGGAGGGGCTTTGCCTGCATTCTGTGCTCCGATACCTGCAACACAGAAACACGCAGTGGCCAATGAGCGGCTTAAGCCACCAAATTTGTGGCAGTGTGTGCCACAGCCACAGAAACTGCCCATGGGTGGCAGGTGCTATTCATGCACCATGGCAGCCTTTACCCCACAGGCTCTGTGTGGACACTGTGACCTGTGCAGTACTTTGACCCTGATCCATGCACAGCAGATGTCCCCAACCTCCAGGCTGTGGACTTGGAAGGACTGGGATGCCGGAACAGATGCATGGGGAGCCAGAGCTGGGGAAGGGAGCTCTGCTGCAGGCAGCGTGCTCCTGCCGGGCTCTAAGGCCACTGCTGGCGGACAGGAGCCGGGGCTTGGCCCTGCTCCTCCCTGCAGCTGCTGCTATCACAGAGCTGTCCTCCAAAGACCTGCCGCATACTAAGTGCCCCCCTTCCCGCTCTTAAGAAAATGGCTTTCAGCTAAACTGGTACCAATGTCAGCAGGGTTGGCGACCACTGCTATAAGTTACAGGCTTTTCATTGAGACTGTTGCTAGTTCCTTTGCTCGCACACTGGACGACCCAGCTCTCTCTGCGAGACTCCAGCCTCTTCTGTTTCACTCGCATCAGCGTCAGTTTGTAAGTGTGGGTCTTGACTGAGTTTCCTCCCGTGCTGTCCTCCCTGGCCGTGGTCGCCATCTCCGTGGTGGCTGTCGCCATGGTCACCCTCTCCCTCTGCAGCATCTTGGGCACCGTCTCTGGGCCATGCGCTGAGCTACACTTCTAGCCCTTTCTAGTGTGTTTCTTTTTCTTTTTGTCCCCTTGTGGAGCTGCCAGGTGGCCTCAGCGTGGTGAAGGACTAGAAGGCGTCCCATTCCCATTGTTTTGCATCTTAAATGTCAGTCCCATGCTGGCCTCTGACTGAGTCTGCGTAGGACGCGCTGCCCGGCAGAGTGGGCACGTGCCAGGCACACGCCAGCCAGACTGCAGGGCTGCTGTCTGCTGCTGTCTGTGCCTCTGTCCCGAGCACCGCCACAGGCCTGAGCTCTGGCTTTTGGGCCAAGGGTTACAGGCCTGCCACCACTGGCCCGGCCACCATGCGTTTGTGGTGATGATGGTGTCTCATAGTGGATCTGTTCTTGTTGAGAAAGAATGTGAGCACCTGTCCCCCGGGAGGCCCCACGCGTCCTCCTGCTGGGCCCATGGTGGCCTGCGGTAATTCGAGGTTACTGGTGAGCATGGGCCCTTTGGCTCTCTCCCCCTTATCACCTGCATATCAGCTCTGCTTACACTGGCATAGCCTGCCCGGTGGAATGTGAGCTGGCCCAGGCTGTTCTCCCCTGGCTCTGCCCTTACCACCCTGTGCCGGAATAGGTGAATCTCTCACAGGTCCATCTGGCCAGCAGCCTGGCCACAGGCAGCATAGCTAGACCTGGAAGGGAGGCTTGTGACAGAGAAGGAGGAGAGATGGCCTCATGGGAAGAAGGAAAGGGGCGGGACATGACAGGCAGGCATGAAGGCCTGCCCTGGCACAGTCTGAGGACCAATACTGTGGCTTTTCCTGGGAAGTCAGCTGGCCTGAGGAGTCCTGCTGCCCTGGGGGCCAGGAAGAAGGGTTCTGTTCAGGGAAGGTGGAGGCCATCTGCTCCCCGTGTCTTGCAGCCTTGTTAAGGTTAGGCAAGGCAGTAGGAGCCCAAAGCCCAGCAGAGCCACAGCGTGGCGGGGCTCACCATCCGCTGACACTCGAGCCAGCTGCGGCCTGGTTGTGGTGGAATCCTGGGCTGGCTCTGCAGAACTGATTGCGACATCTCAAAGAGATGGGATTTTCTCAAGTTTTTTCTTGTCATAAGATGACTTTACTTCCTCTTCATGACCGGCAGGCTTCACTGAAGAGCAGCACAGGGTGCTGGGGACAGAGGGCTCCGTCATCTAGGCATAAGCAGGATTCCCATTAGGAACAGCTCCACCTTCTCCCTGCAGACCTCAGATCCCGTGTGATCTGACCCCGTGGCAGACAGCTGGGGTGTTCCAGGCAGCAGCTGGGGTGGCACAGGCCTTTGAGCAAGTGCCGTCTGCCTGTTGCTGTTAGCTGGTGGGGTGCAGATATCGGCCAGGGATTCCCTGCAGCTGGCAGAAGCTGTGTCATTGGTCAGCTATCTCCTGGGACTGCATCATTAGGCCTGTGGCTTTGCTTACCTGGGTCCGGTAGTGCCTGTGGCTGGAGCAGCTCAGAGCGTCTCCTTGCCCATGCGGACTGCTCCTAGGAGCCCTGTTCATCCTGCGTGCTCTTGCTCTGGGGTGCTTCACTTTTAAGGTTTTTGATTGTTCATCGTACGTCGTGGTTGAAGCCCAGCGCTCTCGGGAGCACCCTTGGCTCAGCCAGGCTGGGACTAGGATTGAGCTGGGGTCACGTGGTCTCCTTTTGTGTGGAGCTGTGCCTGGAGTGAGGCCCTGGGGACCAGTACCCAGGCACCCTGCAAAGTGGACACCCTCCCGGACCCCTGCTGTGTGCGAATTCTGTTGGGAAACTGGAGGGGGGCTGACTGGCCTGGCACCTCCCGTGACGGTGGCACCTTGGCACTTAGGGACCTCTCTCTACCTTGGCTCCCACGCGAGCTGCCTGAGCTCAGGTGCACTGGCAGTCAACAGCCCTTGAGCCTACAGGTGCGTGGAGTTGGGTCTGTCTGTGGGCTCAGGTGTAGATCTGGGGAGAGTCCCATGGGAGGTGTTTGCTGGGATCATGGAGACCTCGTGCATGTACCAGGTGGCAGGGGCCGCAGCACGCTTTTATCCCTGGCTCTCCCGCCACTGCCGCTCTGAGGAGACGGTCCCCGGCTCCCTGGGCTCCTTCCCAGCACTGACCACTGCTGTTTCGTTGCAGGCCGGGAGTCCTCCGTCCGGGTCCGCCCCAGTGGCCGCCTTCTCTCGCACGTCGGTCACGCCGTCTAACCAGGACATCTGCAGGTAACACTTCTCGCTGGGCCTCTGTATCTGGGGGCCCTCGAGCACCCACCTGCTTGGTGAGCTTGCCTTCGGTCTCATAGTTGGCCCCCTTTTCTGTACTGTCCACTCCCCGGGTGCCTAACGTGCCCAGCCCCTTCCTCCCGACGGCGCCTGCTCTCTCTCAGCGTTGTTCTCACTCTGTGCTTTGTCCCACGTCCGTGTGCAGTTCCAGCGCAGGGTTGTCTGAGTGTTGTCACCACAGTCCCGTGCCGTCTGCTGTTGTCTTGAAAGCGCCTTCCTGCCAGAGCTCTCACGCCCCAGGGCTCACTGTGACAGTGATCTGTAAGGACCCTTGGCAGGCGTCGAAGAGAAGCCCCTTCAGTCCCGAGTGGGCCCAGGCCTTGCGGCCCTCTAAGAGAACAAGAGCCAGGAGGGCTCTGAAGTTCTCCAAGTCCCTGAGTGACGTGGGTGGCAAGGCTCAAGATGCGGCGGAAGGTGCTGACTGCGTGGAAAGAACTTGCTCCGAAGGGAAGTTGGCGCCGCCTCTGGATCCAGGCCTTTGGGCCAGCAGGTTCTTCCTCAGGGAGAAGAGGGCACTGACCCGCGGCCCTCCTGGCCACCCCATGGCCTCCTGCGTCCTGTCCCTGTCCGCGCAGCATTCATCCGCCTGGGAGGTGGACGCCAGCCGGAGGGGCGCCCCCGTGCTCCAGTGGGAGGAAAAGCCGGAGGGCGACCCCGGGTCCCGCGGCCGGCGCCTGCTCCGCTACCTGCTGTCGCTGCCCCACGGCTCAAGTGCCGGCAGCCTGCCGCGGTTCCACGTGCTGGAGGGCCATGCTGCCACGCCCTCCAGCGGGCTGGCCGGGAGCACGGGCTTCTGCTCCGATGACATGGGTGACGACGACGTCTTTGAGGATGGCTCCCCCGCCACGCTGAAGAGCAGGGGCCTGCGGGCCCCACTCTGCTCTGCGGAGAAGGACAGTGATCTGGACTGCCCCTCGCCACCCTCAGAGGGTCCGCCACCCCCCACCTCCCCCGTGTCTGCTTCGGGGGACGCCTGCAGGTTGGTTGGCAGGAATACCACGCAGGCCGGCTCTGTACGCGCGCACCTCCCCGGCTCACCTGGCTTTAATATGTGAAGTTTCAGGAAAGCAGAGTAACCAGACGGGCCACGGGCAGTGGTTTCTCTCTGGAGAAAGAAGTATTGGTACTATACTAAAAACTAGTTCCAAAAGAGGAGGAAGCTACACATATTAAAGGCCAAGATGACTCTTCGCAACTAAAAATAAGAGACCTTGCGTAAAGAAATTGGAAGAAAGGAAATGGTGTATCCAGCTCCCTAGCCTGGTGGTCCCAGTGCTCAGTGTTTGCTGCCCTTCTCGGCCTTTTCTTCCTTCTGCACCCCCACCCCATCAGTTTGGGGAGCAGCCGCTTGCACCCCCCACTCCGCCCCCCTCCCCGCAGGCCCATCTGCCATCTGTCTGTTTTCCCCGCCCAGCTCCCACTCTGGTGCAGAGGTCACAGCTCACATCCTGCCGCCGTCCTTGTGCCTCCTGTGGGCCAGCCTTCCCTGTGTCCTCTCTGCCGGCTGGGACCTTCCGCATGGAGAGGCTGGCCGGGCCAGGGCCCAGCTCCTCTGAAAACAGGTGTCCCTGCCTGCTACCAGCTTTGAAGGAGACTGTGTTCTCCAGAGCCTGCCTGAGTGGTGTTTTCTGAGGGGTTGGGGTGTGGGGTGTTGCTGTTTTTGTGACTCTGGGATTGATCCAGGGCCTTTATACGAAGCCACATTTCTAGCTCATTTATTACTTTTTTTTTATCTTGAGACAGAGTTTTACTAAGTTGCTAGATCGCCCAAGTTGTGATTGAACCTGAAATCCTCCTGCTTCAGCCTCCTGTAGTCTTGGATTATACTCCCAGGCCTCCAAGCCTCCAGGCCTGGCCGGTCTGACTTCTGTGCGGTCTACAGAGACACTCTGCTGCTCTCTTCATTGGGAATAGTACGTGCCTTAAAGTTAGCATTCAGAGCCAGGCGTGATAACACACGCCTGAAATCCCACCACTGAGGAGGCTGCAGCAGGAGATTGCCCTCGGTTCAAGGCCAGTCTGGCCTCATAGTGAGTTCGGGACGAGCTTGAACTACAGAGTGAGACCAAGTCTCAAAAAAGAAAAAGATGAAGTCAGGTAGTACTCAGTGAGGTGAGAGTCCCTAAACCAGAAAGGAAGTGACAGTCCCTGAGGGAGTAGGGCTGGGAGGGGGAGGAAGTGACAATTTCGGAGGAAGTATTGCTTGGGACGGGGACAGGGGCTGTAGTGCCTGACCCCTGGGCGAGAGAGGAAGGGCTGACTGTGGTGCATCGTGGACGCAGAGGGGACACTAGGCAGCAGGTACTCCCATCCCTAGGGAACAGGACTAGGGCTTCTGGAAGGAGGGCTGGTTGTGTTACTGTCCCACCCGATGTCGAAGGTCTCCCCTGTTGCCTTCAGGCCGTCCTCACTGACGTCCCTGGCGCTGGCTGCTTGTCTTTGCTCTGTGTTTTCCATGTTGCCTGTGCCCCAAGCTAGAACTTCTCGTGATCGGTGGTTTCCAGGTTTTCCTGGGTCTGCGCGCTTGTCCCAGTCCCCCCTCGTGCCCCGCCCTGCCGCAGCCCCCGCGGTGACACTCGCCTCCCCTGCTGCAGGATCTGCCACTGCGAGGGCGACGATGAGAGCCCGCTGATCACGCCGTGCCGCTGCACAGGCAGCCTGCACTTCGTGCACCAGGCCTGCCTGCAGCAGTGGATCAAAAGCTCCGACGCGCGCTGCTGCGAGCTCTGCAAGTACGAGTTCATCATGGAGACCAGGCTGAAGCCACTGCGCAAGGTGGGCTGGGGCGCAACCCCACGTGCCCACTGCCCCCGCTGCCCTCGCCTGCTGGGAGGACCGGGTCGTGCGCTTGGTTCCCCCCAGCCCTCTGCCCGGTGCGGCTGTTCGCCACCCTGGAGGTCCCCGCGTGTGCGCTGACCTGTTCAGACGCCTCTGTGTAGTGTGAGGACTTGGGGGAGACAAGACAGTTCCCGTGTGCAACGTTGGCACAGCGTTGGTGGGGGTGTGCGACGGGCACACGGCAGCAGGTTCTGCGGGAGCCCCGTGGCGCCAGCGGCCTGCGGGGGAGGCGCACCTGAGCAGGCTCGGAGCCTGTGGGGGGCAGGGAAGGTGGCTCTTAGGCTCTTGGGCGGCTGTGGGCAGCCGCAGCAAGGCCAGGCCGGCTGTGGGAGGAGCAGGCACCCAGGACATGGCGGGAGGGAAAGGCGGGACGCGAACAGTGTCAGGGGGAGCCCGGAGCCTTGCTGGCGATGGGCCCAGAAAGCAGGTGAGCCCTGGAGAAGGCAGGCATGCACAGCACTAAAGGTTGAGTGTTAGGGTGCAGCAGGGGTCCACACCATGCCGGCTTTTGGGTGCAGCCTGCACTGGTCCGCACCACCAGCCGTTGGGTAGCAGCATTGGCAGAGGCTGGCAGTCCTCATGCCTAGCTTTTCTTTCCTCTTGTTTTCATGTGGCTGGGAAACTGGTTACGTGAGAGAACCTCTGCCGTCTGGTGTGAGCCAGTGCTTCCTATGATCTTGGCCGGTCCCCGGGCAGGCACCTGGCTGCCCAGGACTCTCAGCTGCAGCCGGGAGTCGGGCCACAGAGCCGCACAGGACAGCAGTGGGCAGCCTCGCTGCTTGCCTTCCTGCGAGGCTGTGCCAGCGTGCCAGAGGCCCTGCCACGGGGCTGCTGGCTGGGGGTGGGCGCCACAGTCCTTGCCAGGGCACTGAGCGTCTCCTTCAGGACAAGCAATCCTCTGTCTTGGCCCTGCGCCGGAGAGCGCAGAGGGCGCGGGGCTGATCGCAGTCCCCGCCCGCCGTGCCACCCCGCGCAGCCCTGTCCTCTTACCCCAGCCTCGTGCTTCTCCCCCGTGCCCTCTCTCCAGTGGGAGAAGCTGCAGATGACTTCCAGCGAGCGCCGGAAGATCATGTGCTCAGTGACCTTCCACGTCATCGCCATCACCTGCGTGGTCTGGTCCCTGTACGTGCTCATCGACCGCACTGCAGAGGAGATCAAGCAGGGGCAGGCGACAGGTGAGTTCTCCGGAGGGCCACCACACGCAGGCGGCCTCGGGTGCTGGGAGGGAGCCCTGGTGTCCATGCAGCGGTGGCTGCCTCAAAAACTGGGGAGAGCAGTCTCCAGGCAGTACCTTCTGGAAGAATCACGTGGAGGTTGGTGTACGCTCTGCTGCCTGCCTTCAGGGGCGAAGGGCTCCGCGGCCGGAGAGTCGGCGGTCAGCCCCTGCAGCTGATGGCCCCCTCCCTTGCAGGCATCTTGGAGTGGCCCTTCTGGACTAAGCTGGTGGTGGTGGCCATCGGCTTCACTGGAGGGCTTCTGTTCATGTACGTGCAGTGCAAAGTCTACCTGCAGCTGTGGAAGAGGCTCAAGGCCTACAACAGAGTCATCTACGTCCAGAACTGTCCGGAAATGAGCCAGAAGAATGTGTTTGAGAAGTCTGCACTCACGGAGCCGGCCTTTGAAAATAGAGACAGGCGTGGAGCCGGCCCCTCCAACACGAACTCTTCTTGCACAGAGCCCGAAGACGCAGGGGCAGACATCATCCACGTGTGACGTGTGGGGAGATCATCGTGGGTGACCTTTAGGACCCCCCACATGCGACGCGTGGAGGGCGGCACCTCGTCGCGGGAGCCGAAGGAGCTTGTTTACCGCCAGCTCTCTTCCTTCCATGGCCTTCGTTGCAGACGGGCAGGAGGCGAAGCCTGGAACTCTCGTTGCCACTCGCAAAGACCCTCCTGTAGCCGGCGTGGCGGGGCCCCTCATGGGCAGGAGGCACCAGGTGGCCCCGTGAGCTCCGCCCCCATCTCCCCAGGGTGAGGGAATGAAATGCCAAACCTGAGGGGCCGCTGCAGGCCCTCCACCTGCCCGGTGAGGAGAGGGCTCCCTCCCTGAGGGGCCTGGGTGCGGACGGCCCCGCCTTGGCTGCTGGGTCCCGAGCAAGCAGCACTTTACAAGAGTCTTTATTTTGTAATACGTGTGTCTAGTGGCTCAACACTTGCAAACCATCGCGTGCCCACGGCACTAGGGGACTTATGTGTCCGGCTAGATCTGAAACCCTCTTTGCCTTATTTATTCTCAGAAGCAAGACATCCTCGCTGTGTCCTCGGGACAGGTCGGGTGTCCAGTGGGTCCAAGCGGGAGGGGCGTGGTGGGGCCCAGGCCAGGCGCCTGCCCCATGGCAGTCCTCACCTCGGGCCTGCCGGTGTTGCTGGAGTCCACGCGGGTGGAGGCTTTGGTATCTAAGCGGAAGGGAAGGAAGTGTGTACCTGCAGCAGAACTTTCTGCTTAGAAATGGATTCCTGTACGGACAGATGCCCTGCTGGAGCCACGTGTGCCATTCTGCGCTGCCGTGCGGCTGGTCAGCGTGCCCAGAGGCGCCTTGATGTCCCCGCGGAGCTGAGAGGTGGCCCAACCAGCTCTGGGCCAGGGCCAGGCATGAGCACAACCTGCAGTGGGCTGCTCTGTCACTGCCCTTAGCCCACACCCACCCTCGTGGCCTTAACCCGAGTGAACAGACAGGATCCTTGGGCCCTGGACCCCGTTACCAGGGTCACCTCGACAAAACCAAATCTGTACCGTGAAATGGCCTTTGACCTTTTATGAAGTGTGCTTCACATTCTGTCCTCAAAGCCCAGCGTCTCAGTGCGTTAGACAGTGATCCCCCGGAGTCATCAAGATGCCTGTGGCTGGCAGAAACGGCCTGGCCACTGCCACCCCTAGGGCCTCTGGGTGCCGCCCACGCGGCCTCTGAACCTGGGGGCCTTGCCCTTTCTGGTGAGAGACTGGCTTGACAGGAGATAGCCCTGCTGCCTCAGAGCAGGCCCCTGAGGCGTTCCAGAAGGCAGGCCTCGGAGGGTTCAGCTCTAGGTGGGGCTTGCTCAGGCCTGTGTCCGACTTGCTGGAAGTTCAGGCCCAAACTACAGAGTGACCAGGCATCTGCCGCCCGGCAAGCACGGACCAGTAAGTACCTCACTCCTGAAGTCAGCGTAGCCCTTCTGTCTCCCCGGCCACATCCCATGATGCCAGTGGTCACTGTGCCCCGAAGTGCAATTACCATGTCCCTGCTCAGCCTGGGGACACAGGCAGCTGCCACTGCCCACTCAGGGGAGCTGACCAGCCCCCCCCCCCGGAGCTGCCCCCCAAGGTCCCAGTCCTGCACTTGGCCCTGCTGTGCTCCAGCAGCAGGTAAGGGTTCAAGTGAATGCCAAGACCTTTAAGTGTAGGCCCTGTCTCACCCCATGGAACCCCGTGTGCTGAACTTGGAAGCACCTGGCACCCTGTGGATAGCAGAGGGTCCTTGGGCAGTGATGCCCCGGCGCAGCCAGCCCTCGGGTTAAGGGTGCCTTCAGAGCCACGGCCCCGTCTCAGCCCCACCCAGGACCCTGCCTCATTTTGAGGAAGGTCCCAACACCATCGCATTTACTCCAGCCCCTCTGTGGATACGTGGTCCCACATCCCATGCCTCTGTTCCTGTCCTGCAGGGCCACTCTGCCACCCCTGCCTTTCCTCCATCTGACCCTGCAGGCCTATGCTCTACCGGGCCAGGGCGTGCTGTGCTGTGCTGCCCCCTAGTGATGACTCTGGCCCTGCCTGTGCTCCTGGGCCATGCCGGCCTTCCAAGGGTTTGGGGCAGTGGGGTGGGATTTGTGCTGGGTTCCCCCTCGGCTCCTCGTCGTCTTTCGTGGGAGCACAGTCTCTGGCTGAGGTCTCAGGGCCAGGAGGGCTGGTCTCTGTGGGCCGGCCCAGGGCAAAGGGCAGAAGTCTCGGTGTCGTCAGCCCTGTCTCTGACGTGCCCCAGCCCACCGTGGCAAGTCGTGTTTCTGCCAGCTGCCTTTCTGAGTTTGTGCCCCGGTTTATTGTGGGATTTCCTGGTAAAAGTCCCTCTGACCTGAGGCCTCCGGTGGCTGCAGAGGGTGAGGCCTTGGTGTCCGGTCTCACTTGTGGCTGCCTGGCCTCGGGCTGTGGGGCGACCCCCGGGCCCAGAGCCCAGGTGCTGTGGACAGGCTGGGCGCAGAGCCTGTTGGGAACGCTGCCCTTTTTTAGATTTCAGATATGCAACTTTAACCTCTAGCCCCAGGCAAGACCCCCCGGGACCCTAAGGATTTACCTGTTTTTCAGAGTTGTGCAGCTGATCCGTGCACTTCTAGATGCAATGTTTATAAAAAGCTGATTGTTAATAAAAACCAAATTGACACTGGCATGTGTGACGGAGTTCCTTAAGAGGTACCTCACGTCTCGCAAGCCTTCCTAACCTAGACAGCTTCTAGCAATCTAAGTGTTTAGATTTGGACGCTCTTCTGTCCTGTCCTGTCCCTGTCCCTGAGTACTGTGCTGCCCGAGGGACCCTCTGTGCAGAGAGCTGTCTGCTGCCCATGGGGTCTCTGGTTGCAGCAATAAAGCCTTTGCTGACCAAGGAATTTGCACAGTGCTTTCCTGCGGGGAGGCGGGGCCCTTCCAGCTCCTCAAGCGAGTCCGTCCGAAGGCTGGCCAGTGGCCCTGCCTGCTTGCTGCTGCCTAGCCCCAAGGCCTGGGCTTGGGGTATCAGGAGGCCAGCAGTGGGAGAGGACATGGCATTTCGTGCAGGCGTGTACTCCCACACCTGGCAGCATCGTTCAGCCTAGTGCCTGGGGAAGCTGGCCCGGGCTCGGGGCTTGCCAGGACAGCCAGGCGGCCTGCTCTGTGCCGAGCTGCCAGCCAAGTTGGGAGCCAGGCCAGCTGGTGGAGTTCAGGAAAGACAGGAGGTCCCCACAGAGGAGAGGCTGCCGTAGAGCCCCAAGCCTGCTTAGGCAGGGCCAGTAGCTCAGTGCTGAGGAAGGGTGTGGGGACACCAGGTGGTGTCCTGGTGCCAGCAGAGCCTCCTGCCCTCGGCACCAGCCCTGGGATAGGTGGGGCCGCGCAGGGCCCACACAGGGCTCCTTCCTGCAGTGGTGCCAGCCAGGCAGCAGCTTCTGCTGCAGTCGGCACACCTGTCCTGATGGTCCCCAGGGGATTTCCGGCTGCAGCGCAGGGATGAGGGGTGGGGACAGACTGCGAGGCCCACTAGGCGTGGAGTGCTCACTGTGTGGCCCTTTATGGAAACCCTGGCCACTGTGGTGGATGGGGGGGCGGGGGTTCCCCTGAGGGCCCGGTTCCAGCAGGGCACAGGCGGGAGGTGCTGTGGGCCTGAAGGAGGCGAGGCTGCACGGGTGCCCTCCCACGGAAGTGCGAGCCCCGCCGCTTTCCTCCGTTTGCAGGCACACAGCATGAGTGGTTTGTCCCGCTGGCTCCTGTTGGGATGAGGTGCCCTTACCAGAGGCCTCGGCCCTGGGCCTCCCCAGACTTTATTTATAGCAGAATTGCCTCATTCTACTAACACAAGCAAAAATGCCCACCAGTTCTTGGTTAACATGAGTGGCGCTCTGCGAGTTGTGGGTGCACAGCCAGGTGGCATCAGGGTGACAGCCTGCGGAGTACCGTCACAGCGTCCCACCAGGCCTCTGCGTGCATCGCAGGCCTGGGCGAGCTGGAGGGGAGGGGTGGCATGGCCCAACATGCCCTGGCACCGCGCAGCCCGCTGTTTGGGTGTTCCGTGATCTGTGCACTCGCTCAGCTCCCGGATGTGGTTGGTTGCTTCCTCCGCTAGGCAGTGGTGCTGGTTCAGCCTTCTGAGTCTTGGGCGTTCTAGGAGCTGTGCAGTGGTATCTCAGTGCTCCTGAGCTACACAACTGCAGGGACCTGGAAGACTGGTTACAGAGAGTGTCGCAGCCCCCGCAACATCAAACACAGAGGCGTTCATGCCAGCACCGAAGTCATCATCTGCAATGTTAGATCTGCACAGGACTGCCGTTAGCTGGAGGCTGATTTCCTGAGAGTACTGCAAACCTGAGCCCTTCTCCCGCCCTGTGCCAGGATGCCGCCCCTCCGCCCCTGCTGGTATCCACCCTTCCCGTCCCTGTGGCTACGGGGCCTCCTCCGTTTCCTCGCTTGGCCTGTGGGGCCTCTGGGGAATGTGGTGCCGCATGCCTTATGCCAATATATATAGCACCTGCCTTGGTCATTCACGGGTGGCAGGCATTTCTTAGGGGGTTTGGGGACACGAAGGGATGACCGAGCCCGCTCAGTCAGCCAGAACGTGAGGGGGAGTGCGGATTGAAGAATACGTAGACTCTTGCAGGGGTCGCTGCAGAAGCTGCTTTATTATCTACATCCTTCCTTTTACACCCTCCTTGCCTTCCCACTAGTTAACAGTCACGTGTTTCCACACCTGATCCAAACTTCAAATGGTCAAAGCAACGTGACTTAAATTGAGTAAACAAGCAACACCTGGAATTTCAAACGGTCAAAGCAGCACGTGCAATCGGTCAGAACAACATGTGACTTAAATTGAGTAAACAAGCAACACCTGGAATTTCACACTGTTCAAACGGTAAAGGAACTTGGCTGAGGTCAGCAATGCTGAGGCTCTGGGGCCCAGAGGCCCCCAACAAAGAGACTTGGCCTCAGGCTTTCTCATTCCCACCCTCAGGGGCAGCTTTGCTCAGCCAGGTTGGGTCTCCAGGAACAGAGGCCCGCCTTTTCCCCTGTGGCATGGGTGCGGGTGGAAGGAAGCGTCTCCTGGGGATGCAGAGCTGCTGCCTGTCTTCAGGTGAACCTGCAGAAACCCTGGACACCCTGGTGACGTGGTTCTAGAGCCAGAGCCTGGGTGGTGGGTTAGGTGTGTGGAAGAAGAGACATCAGTGCCACAGTCCTGGCTGTGCCGTCCTGGACCTGGGGGAAAGGTGCGTTCTTTAATTGTTGTAGAGTCGTGTTGCAAACCTTGCCTGCTATGACCAGGCCTGCAAGGGTCAGTGTGGCGCCCTGGCAGGAGGATGAGGAGGGAGTGAGCAGCTGAGGGCCAGAGCCCTTGCCAGCCCTAAGCACAGGGACAGATCAGGTGGGATTCTGTCCCTGGGGGGCCACACATCTGTACAGGAGGACAGGAGAGCTGTACAGATGTCAGCCCTGGGTGAACCACGGAGGAGGCCTCCCTGGAGGCGGTGGTGCCAGGCAGTGTCTGGAAGGAGGGGTGGTGGCCCAGGAAGGGACAGGGGTGGCGAGGCTCCGTCTAGCTGGACCCACAGCCCGTCGGTCTTTCCTTGGTGGCAGCATGGAGGCCATGGGCTGTCTGGGGGTGACCAGAACATAGCAATGTGGCCCCAGACAGACCTGCTTTAAATGGACTTTATTTTTAGGATAACCAGTTCTTAAATCACTCGACAAGAATTTATTAGGGTACCTATAGGCAAGAGCTCAGGCTAGGTATAAATAGAAGAGGAACTCACCCCCACCCGGCGGAGAACAGGCCTGTCTCCCCCTGCTGTACGGGGAGGCCCGCAGTGGACGCTGTGGCGGAGGGTGGAGTCCCGGGGAGGGTGGGGAGTAGGGCATGGGCCCAAGCTCTGCTTGGACGTGATGGGGTCTGCAGTGTGTGTGGGACCCAGGCACCGGGCCAAAGCAGGCCATGCCCAGGTGCTGGAGTCCCGTAGCCTTCCTGTCCTGGGCTCAGATGGCCACGCTGTTGGGGATCCGGTCCGGGGACAGGTAGTAGTAGGGCAGCTTCTTGTTCTTGTTCCGCTCTGCGATCACGCTGACGATGGCCTCCAGCCTCTGGCGGAAGCGGGCCATGGCCGCCTTCACAGGCTTCTCGGTGAAGTGCTCCTCTGGGTATGTGCCCAGGAAGAGCTGTGGGCCAGAAGGGACAGATGTGGGGGCTGCCTTACGGGCAGCAGAGACCCAGCCCCAGGAAGGACAAGTTGCAGCGCCTGGCACGGGACCACTGGAGCTGGACTTCGCTATTCTGAGACTGGCTCCAGTGCAGTCTCACTCGTGCGTGGAGTCTAAGACACCTGGCCTGGTAGTAGTCGAGGGCAGAACGGTGGTGGGAGGAGGGGAACGGGGGGAGGGGGGAGGGCTGGGGGGCGGCCAGCGGAGGCATCGTCTTCGGCTAGGCGGAGGCTGCACCGTGGACGACCACGTTTACCCACACTGCAGCTCCTCTTCCCTGTGACGGGCAGTCTGCACATCTTTGCCACAAGGCCGTGAGTGGTAAATGGTTATTGCTATAGTTGGGACCACGCCACGGTGCACATCATGACCTGACCATCAACCCCAGTGCCTGCACCCAGACCTCCCACTGAACCCCAGAAATATGTATGATTGTGACATGGAGTGCCGCCCTCAGCTCACTTCGCCTACGTGGACGGTGAAGCAGGCCACACGCGTTAGGGTTCGACCCAAGTAGACTCCGCCTTCCCGCCGGAGGCATCACGGACAAGCACTGTGCTGGCGGAGGGGCCCTCGGCCTAGCGGCCGGCCTGGCCAAGGGGTCCAATCCCCAGCCCCACAGCTCCGGCTCCCTGGGCTTCCGGCCTGCCCGGGCCTGGGCCAGCAGGGCCTGTGCGGCGCATGAGGGCCAGAGTCAAGGGCTGAGCGAGATCCTGTGGGGCAGTGTGCCTCCTGGCTCGCTCACGGATGTCTACAGAAAACTAGCATGCGTGTCTTTTAAAAAATCAGAAGGGTCTAACCGGGTATGGCGGTGTACACCTGTAACTCCAGCACTCAGGAGGCTGAAGCAGGACAGTCTCAAGGTGGACGCCAGCCTGGACTGCTGAGACCCTGTTGCAAGAACGCCTGATGATGGTGGTGACAGCCAAGCTGCCTCCCCAGGGGGCGTGGCAGTGGGCGTGGCCTGCCGTGTGGCGGCAGCTCAGTCTCCAGGGGTCATCCTGAATGCTGGTGTGAAGACATGGGCACGGGTGGGCCGGGCCCCCAAGGAGCTGGGAGGCCTAGGATCTGGGCTGGGATTGGCTCTTTCGTCTTGGGTATGGGGAGATTCTGCCAGGGGCTGTGGCCACCCAGGGGCTCTGTGGCTGGCACTGGGCATAAGGTGGCACTTCTGGGCAGTGCCAGGAGGCTCTCCTCAGGTGCCACGGAGCAAACACAGCTGGGAGGGACACCCCGTACCTGAGGCCCTGACGAGTGACTGGCGGGGGCAGTGTCCAAGCCCTGCTCTGTCCAGGCTCAGCCTGGAACCCAGGAGCAGCCAGCTGCCTCCCCAGCCACTCAGGAGCCCAGAGCCTGACCTCATCCCTGTCCCACGGTCTCACCTCGTTCTCCTGAAACTGGCTCAGCGCCCACACGGCGCCCAGGTGCCAGCAGGAGCGGCCGCGGTCCGGCAGTGTCTCCACGATCTGCTCGATGGTCACCACGCCCTTGGCCGTGGGCGGCGGGGCCCGCATGGTCGGAGGCGCATTGGGAATCCAGGAACACCAGTCGTACTGCAGGTGGCAGGACGGTGAGGACATGCGTGGTGCCCCAGAAGCCAGCTGCCCACCGACTGGGGTCCCCCCGGAAGGCGCGGCCGGCCATCTCCAGCTCCTCCCTGCTGTCCCTGCTCTACTCCCAGAGGCCCCTCCCGCCCTTCTGCGCCTCTGGCCAGAGCCCAGCGCCCTTCAGAGAAACTCAGAGGGGGAGTCCATGTGGAACCGTGGGGGCGGGTGGCGCAGCCCACCTGGCCAAAGTTCACTGCGGCGTGCTGGGCCGAGGCCGTGAAGATGATCACTGTCAGGTACTCGGAAAGCTTCTCCCGGCTCCTGACGGACTTGGGGAAGCCTGCGGCCACAAGCCATGAGCCCTGCCCCGGGGACCCCAGCCCACCCAGCTGCAGCCGCCCTGGGGCCCGGCCGGCACCCACCTGAGGCCTTCCTGCCCCGCATGCCGTACACGTAGACGTCTTTCACGAAGGCCTGCAGCTCCGGGTCCTCCTCCACCACCAGGTCACTCTCATAGTAGATGTCCACCACCTCGGCCACAAACCTGGCTCGGGGTGGGCAGCCGTGTTGGTTCTTAGTGTGAGACTCAGGGCTCCCCCACACCTCCACCCAGCCCCGGGGCGCCCCCGGAGCCCACGCTCGCTCACGTCAGGATGGCCTCCCACACCAGCAGCCCGTCGTCACGGTAGAAGTAGCAGGGGATGTCGGCTGTGCTGTCCATGCCCCGGGCCCTGATGGCCTCGGGGAAGCACAGCGAGGCATAGGTCAGGTCCCGCATGGCCCTCTGCACCATCTGCACGTGGCCACCGCCCCCAGTGGCATTGGCCTGGTGGGAGGAAGGCCCCGGAGCTCAGCCTTGGCCCGCGGGCAGCAGGCGGGGCCGCGGGGCCACTGTGCTTTGAGGCAGGGCAGGAGGGGGCCAGAACTCAGAGCAGGCCAAGCCTGCACCGCGAGTCAGCCAGTCAGCCGGCACGGTGCGGCTACAGGGCACAGGCGGGCCCCCAACCACAAGGGCAGCCGGCCAGGTGGCCGGAGGGGGCACCCAGCGCTAGCCCCCGGAGGGCGATGTGGGCCGGAGCACCGGGGCCTGGAGGAGCAGCAGGGCACGCTGGGCAGGGGCGCAGCAGGCAGGCGGAAGACCTGGCCCTCCTGAGAGAACGCTGGCCCGGCGTGGGGCCTCTCCTGGGCACCGGGCGGGCGGTGGGCACACACCTTGTCGAAGAGGCCATACTCGCAGATGAGCTGCTCGCGCGCCTTGGTGTTGATGGCAATCGTGAAGCGCACGTGTGGCACCAGCAGCTGCGGGTGGGGGAGGGAGAGCTCAGACAGCCCGCGGTGCCCAAGGCAGGACGAGGGCGGGGCCTGGGCTTTGGTGACAGCGATGGTCCTGCCCACTGCTTTGCTACCGCCTGCGCGCCGGGCGCTGGCTTGCCCACCCCCCAACTCCCATCATCCTCCTGTGGGGCAAGGGTGCGGCTGGCTGGTCTAACAGCTGAGGGACTTGAGGCGCGGGGAAGTTACGTTATTGTTTTTTCTGCTGGAGACCCAGCCAAGGCCTTCACGCTAAGCCACACCCCTGCCCATTTTTTTAGTTGATTTTGGGGCAGGGTCTCACTAACTCACAGAGTCGCCCAGGCTGGGCTCAGACTGGCGGTCCTCCTGCCTCAGCCTCCCCGAGTGCTGGGACTCCGGGCCTGGGACATCTGAGGGGAGTTCCCCCCCCCCTCTCTATCTCGCCAGGCTGGCAGGTGCTGGGCGGAGGGAAGGACAGTAAACTCACCTCCCTCTCACCCCACTTCCCGGCCCGCTAGGCTGCCGGCGCCCAGGACCATCCAGTCCCCCTTGCCTCCCGCCGTGGGGCCACCCGAGCCCCTCCCAGGGGCCTGTCCTGCTGCCCACGCCTAGCCACTGTCCCTGGCAGAGCCGCCAGAGGGGGCGCTACCTTGAAGATGGGGTGCACGGCGGGTAGCTGGCGGTACATGGCGATGCCGAACACCTCGGACACCAGATGAGTGCGCAGCAGGTGGGTGATGGTCTGGTGTACGTGGAAGTCGCTGGACCGCACCCAGATTTTGGCCAGGAGCCAATCGTATTTTGCATCCGAAGGGAGGAAAATGGGGCTCTCATCTCCTGGGGTTTGGTTGAGCTGATGGGCAGGAAAGGATGCGCTGCCGCACTTTGCCCAAGGTGGCAGCCGTCGAAGGACCCGCCTACGGGAAATTCTGCGAGCTCCTTTGCGTCACTAGCGGCCCCCAGGGCGCCTCGCTCAGCGCTCCCCAGGCCCTGGGCCGCCTTGGAGCCTTGCTGAGCTCTAGGCTTCTCCTCGCAAGGGGTGCTGCCCTGGCCACCACCCTCCTCCTCCTTCCTCGGCTCCCCGCCCTGCCCTTGAATGCTGGTGTCCCCCAGGGGCTCCCGGGGCTTCGCTTTTCCTTTTCTTGCCCCCGTGAGCTCCTGCCTCCAGGAACCGAGTCACCGGGATGGACTCCCATCCCCCAGGGCTCAGCTACAGTCCCGTGCTGCCTATGCCCAGCCCGGCTCGCTTTCCCCTTGGGGTTCCGGGGCCTTCGGGAGCCGAGTCGTTGGACGGAGCCCTCCTGGGCTCAGCTGCGGCCCTGTGCTGACCACCCCAGCTTCCCCCTTTCAGTTTCTATTCCACCTGGCAGGTGGTATTTCTCTAACATGCAAATCACGTGTTAATCTTCCTTTTGGAAACAATTTGGCCAACTCGATTTCTTCTTTCTCATGCTGGGGGTGAAGTCCAGGGCACCTGTTACCCAAGCACTGGGTCACTGAGCCACACCCTGTCCCCACGCATCACCCGGAGCGCCCGCCTGCTTTAGTGATGTGGTGTGGTCCCCTGCAAGCCGGAGGGCAGGTGCGAGCGCCACCCTGCTCATCATGGGGCAGGGAGACCTGGGGGAGCCGTATGCCAGCCACAGGAGCTGCTGTGGACAACGGCATAGGCGCTTGGCCGGGCTCTCGGGCCTCGGGAGACCTCAGCGGCTGCAGCTGCCTGGGGGAACGCGGCCTGGAGTCGGCGCAGGCGTCCTGGCGCTGGAAGACGGCAGCTGGTCTGTCTCTCACTGCTGGACAGCGCTGTCCAGCAGGGACACTAAGCCACTCAGTAGACCCTCCTGCTACCCTCCTGCTACCCTCCCGGTTCTTAGTGGCGATGGCTACTGCGTGTTGGGCAGCTCCCTGCCGCACGGCCCCATGGGACAGTCACGCTTTCTCCTCGCGCGTCCTGAGTGTGCCTCAGCTCTCGTGAGATCGACATCCTGAGCGCCCGGGGCTGCAGCCTGCGGTGTCGCCACGCCACGGAGCCCGTGCTGCCAGCGGCACTCTTGGGTTTGTTTTTGTATGCTGACTAGTAATGTGGGTGGGTCTGCAGCCCTCCTGAGTCCTGTTTCCACCCGAGGGACACCCGCAGCCTTGGAGCGGGGCTGCGGGCATGGGCAGGCCCTGGAGATGCCCGCTGCCGCCCTGGCCAGCTTTGCCACCCGCTGGTGCTTTGCCGCGTCAGCTAGTAGCGATCTGTGCTTTCCTCGCTTTCCTCCATTTCCGCCGGGGTCTCTTCCTAAACGTGTTCCCTCCCACTGCGTGCTCTCTAAGAAGAAAGTATGTAATCACAATCACTGGCTTTTTGATGTTTCCGTTCTTATCCTAATATGAGATAATTCAGATGCTGGAGATTGAGCCCAAGGCCGTGTCACCACGAGCCACACCCCGGCCACCAGCTTTAGGAGGGCGCTCTCCCCAGACTTTTCAAAGAACCCGCTTCGAGATTCATTACCGTCTGGCTCTGATTTGCAGGAGTCTTGTAACGTCTGCAGTGCGCGCCCGCGGGGACCGCTGGTGGCCCGCTGGCACAGGGAGAGCAGGGCCTGAGGCCAGCGCCGCCCTCCGGGCAGCTCTCTGTGGCTCACTGTCCCTGCCCTTCCCCCCCCCTCTTTAGTTCTCTGGGATAACAACGGTCTGGGGATTGGGGTGGGGGTGGCCCTGGGACTCACGGGGTGGGGGTGTGGGATCTACCGCGGCATGCCTAGAACCCCAGCTGTGGGGCTGGTGTATCTGGTGTCTCCATTTCCTTATCTGGGCAAAGTCAGTAGGGTGTGGGGAAGGCGACCCGATTGGTGCAACCCAGCAGCCAGATGTGCTTTAGAACATAGAGCTCTGAGGACGTCGGCAGCGTGTGCCCGTCACTATGCGACACGGCTCCTCCGCAGAGCCAGGCGCAACAGAACGCCTAATATCCAGAGCTGTGTTCCTGCACTGGTCATCTGCTCACCACACGGAACACGACGGAACCTCCGAACCGCCCCTTAGCGGTTCAGGGAGGTTTGCAAATACACAGCCGTTTTCAGGATCCGTGAGATCTCAGAACTGAGGTGGGGGTGTGGGCAGCACAGGTCAGCGCTTAGCGCCGGCATGCACAGCTGCTACGATGCCTGCAGCAGCCAGTGCCCAGGTCACAATGTGCTCAGGCCCTGTCCCCCCACCGCCTGCCCTGGGGCGACTGAGTCCTGCCCTGCCTCCTGGGGACAGCCCTTGCTGTCTGTACCACCCCGAGTTGGGGAGATGAAGCCCTGGACCCACCCACCTCTCCACACTCTGGTCTCCCTCTTGCCCTGTCCCTAGGGGCACGTAAAGCCGCGCGGACCTTGGTGCCACAGAACTAGAGGGTTCCTGACCCGGTGCCAGGGTGCCTTGGCCACCGTGGGACATCACCGCTGAGCCTTTGGGGACATCTTGGCTTGGGCTCTTGGTTAGGGTGCTGGGCAGGGCTGGGGGTGTCTCAGGGAAGGTCCGCCACAGCGTTTCCCCGCATGGTGGGAGTGCAGCCCCTGTGCCCCGTGGTGGACACAGCCCCTCACAGCGGGAGCAAGGCCCTCCCATGCCCTCTGGGGACCGCAGGGCAAAGCTGCCTGCTCCTCTTGGCAGGCTCAGGGCTTGAGTTAGAGGAGTGGGCGGCAGGGGAGGCGGCTGAGTCCCCTGGGAAGCCCCCGTGAGCCTCGGGGAAGGGCTGTGGGGCACAGCCTACCTGTATGGCAATGGGGACGATCTTGCTGGCCCGATTCTTGTACAGCAGGCAGATGGGTGCGGCCAGGAACTGGTGCGTGCAGGGGTCGGTCTTGTTGGCATCGATGCCATCCAGCAGCTCGTAGTCCACGATGAACACGTTACCCTGCTGCGGAGGCAGAGAGCAGGGGTCGCTGAGGCGGGTGAGCCGGGGGTTGGAGCTCGGGGCCCCTCTACAGCTCTGGACGGGGCTAGGCTCCTGAAATCAACGAAGGGCTGGCGGAGGCTCGGCCGCACTTGTGCCTGAGACTTCCCGAAGGGACACTGGAGACCCGTGGGGCCAAAGGGACCAGAGAAGTCACACACCGAAGGGGGTGCTGTGTGCCTCGTCTGCATAATGTCCAAAAGTGGGCAAACTGATGCCAGGACCAACACTGGGAGGGCGCGAGGCGTGGAGAGGAGGGCCAGGCGGGGTCTGCAGAGCAGGGACAAGGCGCCGCTTGGTGTAAGTCCACAGGGCGGACCGACACACATGAGCCTGTACGGGGAGGTGGGCGGCACCCTGGGCCACAGACTCAGAGGGGCTTCATGGTGGGGTTGGCCAAGGAGGCACCAGAGAGTCGGGGGGGGGGGGGGGAGGAGAGCGGCTCCGGTTCGACAGGCCTTAGGCGTGTGGCCTGGTGGGAGACATCACCAGTGGCCACCGGCTGCTCAGATGTGTCCACGGCCTGAAGGCCCTGCACCCACGGTGCACACACCCAGCACCTTTGCACCCGTACCTGCCACCTTCATCCCCTGTCCTCGGGTTGGGTGGCAGGGGTGCCCCGAGGCCTGCCAGGGAAGGGGCACGGGGCAGGTGGGCTCAGAAGGCACCCAGGGACGCTCTGGGGGTGGGGCCCCGCAGCCCTGCTGAGCTGGGCCGTGCAGCAGATCCTGAAGTGGGCGCGAGGCCGGCGTGGCTCAGCAGTTAAAGTGCTTGCCCAGCCCGTGCTAGGCTCTGGGTTAGGTGACCCGGCACCACACAAAGATTAGCTGGGCTTGGAGGTGCACAGCTGTGACCCCAGAACTTGGGAGGCGGCAGGAGGATTCCCATGAGTTTGAGATTGGCCTGGGCTACGTAGTGAGTTCAGGACCCGCCCGGGCTGCAGCGCAAGACCTTGTCTCAGCAAAACGAATTCTGAGACGGACAAACCATGGTGGCCAGTGTGAAAGGGAGGCTGGGGACCCCTTCCCTTGTCAGGCCTCCTGCCCCACCCCAGAACAGGGCGAGCACAGCAGCGTCAGCTCCGACAATGCGTCCTTCCGCAGGCCACGGGGCTGCTCGGGCTGGTCCAGCATACGGGTCGTCCCCTGGACAGGGTGTCCCCGTCTGCTGGGCTCGCCACTGGTTCAGGGAATGGACTCAGGGCCCCAGCTGCCCTGCAGGGTGAGTGCTAAGATGTTTACAGATACGGTGGGGAAATGAGGCCTTTCCTTCTGGGAGAGGGTGGTGTGTGCTGATCCGGAAGCCTGAGGGTGTCTTACTCCAGGCAAGCAAACCTCAAGAAAGAAGTGCCCGGAGGCAGAAAAGAGTAAGGGGGGTGGGGGGGGAAGGAGGGGGAAGGAGGGAGAGGGAGGGGGAGAGAGAGAGAGAGAGAGAGAGAGAGAGAGAGAGAGAGAGAGAGGGAGAGAGAGGGAGAGGGAGAGGAGGGAGATGCGCTCCTAGATCCAGCGGCCTGACCTCTTCGCTCTGCTTTTTACTGCTGTCTGAGCCACGACATGTCTTGGGTGGAATCACACTAAGCTGACTTGTGTGACCTGAAGCCAGGGAACCTGCTCTAAGCGTGGGAACAGAGTCTTCACGAAGACCAGTAACAGCCAATCAAAACTGGAAGTAGGAATGTGTACAATTACTACGTGCCTAGACAGAACCCCGGCAGAGAATGTCTCAGTCGTGTACTGACTTAGACGCACTGTAGGTGTTTGGTGGGTCCCCAGGTGCCCACAGGAAGCCAAGAGCCTGCCGAACACAGGTGGCTGGGGGACAGCGGCACTGGGAATTGTGCTGGTGCGGGGAGCGGGCACGGCGCAGGAGATGGGGCAGCACGGGCTAGGCCGGGCAGTGCCAGCTGGGAACCACCGGATGGCTGCCGCGTGATCCAAACCACAGCTGAGCAGCATCACCAGAGGGGAGGCTGGGGGGGTGGGGGGACCGGCGCCCTGCCCGCCTGCGCTGCAGGTGGCCAAGGCGCCAAGGGGAAGCTGGCAGCACACACAGCTGCCCGGCCCCTTCCAGTTCTAGGGTGCTCTGGCCCTTACGGCTCTGTGAGTCCCTGAATTCTGGAGCCTACTGGTACAAAATTTTACCGGCCCATTAAATCTATAGTGTGTGTGTGTTGTGTCTGTGCTGCGTGACCAGGTCAGGAGGAGGACAAGGACAGCAGCTGTGGGACAGGGACTGCCCAGGGACTTGGCTGGGCAGGTGGCCCTCCACAGCCCAGTGGGCCAGGTGTGGGGCACGGGAGGTCTGTCTGTCTGGAGCCCTAAGGTCAGCTGAGCGTGTAGGACAGGGTGGCAAGGGCAGCAGAGGGGGCAATGAGGGATGGCAGGGCTGGGTGGCGGGAGGCCACACGGTGCTAGGTACAGCAGGGACAGGTAGGTGACACGGGGAATAGCTGTTGAGACCATCAGTTCCTTAGGAGAAACACCTGATGCTGACTCCCAGCTGATCCAAGTGGAACGTGTTGGAATCCTTCCCGTCTGAAGACAAGGCTGGCCTCAGAACTGGCGAGGCCTGGGCTGTAAGTGAGGCCAGGAGGGCGGGAGCAGACGGCACCAGCGCTGTGGGCGTGCGTGTGCGCGTGTGTGTTGCTGAGAATTAGCCCCTGTTCATTTCTTAGCTTTACTTTGGGGCAGTGTCTCACAACGCTGCTCAGTCACCCGGGCCGGGGCTGAGCTTGCAGTCCTCTCCCAGAGTGCCGACTGAGAGGCCTGTCCATGCCGCTGGGCTGGCGGCACTGGCCCTCCTCATCAGAGAGTAGAAATCCAGCCAGCCTCCCCCTTTGCCTGACCAGAGCCCACCTCTTTCTCTGCTCCCTCACTGTCACAGAGGTGGGTGCCAGGCTGAGCCCAGCGTGCGGAAGGCACCTGGCCCAGAGCCTGGCCCCTCTGGGGCCCCGAGCCAGGGCTTGCTCGTTATTGCTGGCATGGACATTCAAGATGGTGACATCGTGCACCCAGAGGTGCTCACCACAGAGAAACACCCCCTCCTCCCGGATGCCATGACGCCCTGGTCAGCATGCACCGCGCCAGGACCCTTGTCGGCAGCACCACCCAGGAAAGGCCGTGGCTGCCCACCTCGCAGCCATCGGTCGGCCACCCAGGAGCAGAAGCACAGGCTGGCCGGAGCCCTGCGCGGCTCCCACCCCCTGCAGCGTGGCCTCAGCTGTGCCCCCTGCTGGCCAGCCTCACCTCCACCTCCTGCTGCAGGCTGAGCTGCCGTTCCAGGCTGCACTCCACCATGTCCGTGGTCACCGGGAGCTTTGCGGGCAGCGCCGTGCACCGCCGGATGAGCACGGGGTTGCAGCCGTTCAGAAACTGGTAGCCGAACATGAGGTCCTCCTGCCAGTGGTTCATGACTCGCTCTGCAGAAGGAATGCAGGGCCCCTGAGCCCGGTGGCAGGCGGCCGGCTCTGCCTGAGCTCAGGGTTCCTGCTGGGTCCCCTCTCCTGGGTACCAGAGGGTCATCTGGCCACTGGCTCCACCTGCCATGCCCAACTGCTGTGCTGGCCGCTGTGCCACCTTCCCTCAGTGGCTCCAGCCTCCTGGGGTGCCCGTCCCTCTCCCAAAAGTTCAGCAACTTCTATCATCATGGAAGGAGAGGAGGGGCCCTGGGGAAGCACCACCCAGGCGTCGGCATCACCCGATATCCTGTCGCGACGTCCCATGCCTATCGTGTCCACCCTGTGCCGCCACTGTCCATTACTACGTCAGTGTCCTAGCCAAGGACATGCTGGTCCAAACGTGCCCAAGGTTACAAACCGCATACTTGCATAAACAGTCCCACTCTACTTGGGCCACAAGCACCGCAGAGGGCGACTTCGTGACTTTTGATGAGGAGGCAGGTGGTGTGGGGACAGAGGTGACTGTGAGCTGGGTGCAGTGGCCAGTCTCCCGGCAAGTCTGGGACAGGAACACCGAGGAGTCCTCGTCCCGTCCCCAGAGGCCCGGCAGGGCCCACTCACCGGAAATGGTGTTGCTGATCTTGACGAAGATTTTCTCGAAGTCGGCGAAGTCGTGCCAGGAGGACTGGAACATGTGCATGAAGCGGTTGACCAGCAGGTTCTCCATCCTG
Source organism: Ctenodactylus gundi (assembly GCA_004027205.1). Taxonomy (NCBI): domain Eukaryota; kingdom Metazoa; phylum Chordata; class Mammalia; order Rodentia; family Ctenodactylidae; genus Ctenodactylus; species Ctenodactylus gundi. Next base: position 156,622 of record PVKB01002650.1, on the reverse strand, counting down.
TGGGCGAACCAGGTTCTCGTACGGTGCCGCCAGCGGGCCCGCTCCGGACATACACATCCTGCCCGCTCCCCAGGAAGGAAGCTCTTTCTCAATTTCCTTTCAAGGGGAGCAGGTTTTGTCAGCCTGAGCCCAGCAAGGAGCCTGTGTTCACCGAATGCAACAGTAGCTCCTCCTGAAGCCACCACAGCCATGTGGCAGGGCTGCGGTGGCCCACCACGGCCACAAGGGCTCTTCAGGCTACTGCACTGGGCCCTGCTGCCACCCTGTGTGCCCCGTGTCCACCTGGCCAGCAGCAAGGAAGGGCCAGGTATCGCCGGGGAAAGAATGCCCAGCCAGAGAAGGTCCTCTAAGCACGTCCAAGGGACAGCACCCATGGGGAGGGGGATGGCCAGCACTGGGTGCCCTTGGGCGGGCTTCAGAGCCAAGGCAGTGAGAGATCCAAGGACTCCTCCGACCGCAGCAGGGCTGAGGGGTCCAGTCTGCATGGGGGTCTCAGGGCTCTAGAAACACGCTGTGAGGATCCAGTGGCAGCCCAGCAGCACAGAGCTGAGCACACGCCGCCCGTGCCCACGGGACTCTGGGCAAGGCGCTGCCCTCCCCAGGCGCTACTCCTCCTGCACAGTGCGACATACCCTCTTCACAGGTCGCTGTGATGGACTAACCAGGATCAGCACTACAGAGACTGCCACCTGGATGACAGCCTGGACCCCCTCGACCCCTGAGCTGGCCACACAGGGACCTAGGGAGGTGCAACAAGGAAGCCCACATAGGGACCCACTCCTGGCTGAGAATACAGGTGCCCAGAGACGGGAGGCCTCCAGGCCAAGACTCAAACTAGACACATGGCACCCGCCGGGACAGCGCTTGACCAGGGCCCCACCCCACCCACTTGAGGGGGACACTCACGCTTTGGAATAGTTGAGAACGAAGTCCACCCCCTTCTCACTGTCAAACTGGATGTCGCGGGGCAGGTCTCTGTGGCACTTGGCATCGATGCTCAGGGGGAAGCCGGGGTTCCACTCCATCCACCTAGGGCCAGGCAGGAGAGAGCCGCTGAGGGCTGGCCGGCTAGCGCTCAGCCTGCAGCTGAGGCCGTCCTGGGTCTGGTCACGTTCCCCGTGGCTGATGTGCCCTATGAGGTCACGATGTCTGGCGAGGGCTGCAGCCCCTCTGAGGTCCCGACAGCAGAGCAGTGTGACCATCCAAAGGAGTGCAGAGCCAGCATGGTGGTGCAGGCACTCCGGGAGGCTGAGGCAGGACTGCACGCCTGAGCCCAGCCTGGGTGACTTAGCCGATACCATTCAAAAAAAATTAGGCTGGAGGAATGGTATAGTGGTTAAAGAGCTCGCCTTGCAAGCACAAGGCCCTGAGTTCTATTTCCCAGCACCAGATAAGGCTGGGTGTGGTGGTGCATGCCTGTAATCCCAGCACTGGGGAGGCTGAGACAGGAGGATTGAACTGAGTCCAAGGCCAGCCTGGGCTCCGCGTCTTCGGGCCGGTCACCCAGGCTGAGGGTGGCGTGCAGGTTCTGCCGGCCAGGCCTGCTGCGTTCTACCCCCAGCGCCACAAAAGCACAGCACTAGCGTGCTCTGCCAGGGTTAAAATCAAGGAGTCACGTGGTGCCACACGGGTGTCTCGGAATGTCACGGCAAGAGCTAGATTACACCCAGGTAGAAAGCGCTACGGTCTCCCCGAGGCAGGTCACGCGGGGGCGGCCCTGTGGGCGCCAGCACACCTGCCGCCCCGGCACTGGGAGGCTGAGGCAGGAGAGGATCACGATTTCGAGCCCTGCCTGGGCAACTTAGCAGCTTAGTGAGACCCTGCCTCAAAACCAAAAATAAAAACAGGCCGGGGTGCCCCTCGGTGCGAAGGTGCTAGGCTGCATCCCCAGTGCTGCCGAAAACCAAAGGACGCACTTACAGCTTTCCTCCCTGGCAATCCCAGCTCCGCCTCACTCTCCCGAGCCCGGGGCTACCACGAGGTAAAGCACGGGCAGTCTGTGCCCAGCGGCCGGACTCTGTGCCCGCAGCCCGGCCGCCGCGCAGCCCCTCGGGGAGCCACGGGACCGGGAGGGGGACTGCGAAATACACTGAGTGCTTAATTTAAAGCCCACCGGCGCGGGAGTAGCCCAGCGGCCGGAGCACCCCGCAAGCCAGGGGTGGAGGACACACTTGTAATCCCAGCACTCAGGAGGTGAGGCTGCCACGGAGGACTGCCCGTTCCTGCCACGTGCAGCCGCTCCGGCTCCTGGTTCCCGCCTGTGTTCAGCTGCCCCGTCCTGGCTGCACCGTGTCCCGAGTCCACTCAAAGCGCTCACCTTCCCTGGTCACCCTGACTTGGGGAGAACCGAAGTCCCGCAGGGCCAGACCTGGTGACGACGGTGGGGGACACGCCACGCTATTTGGACGAGCCTGCCTTCCCACTGCAGGGCGCGTGGACTGTACACAGCTTAGGCAAGCCGACCTCCGGAGCGGCCCCAGAAAGTGGCGGGAAGGACGGGCTGTGCTCACAGGGAACCGGCGTGGCCTGAAGGGCTTCGTGGCCTTGTGTTGCTCTCACTACGCTGATCACCCAGCCACTGAGGGACGGTGGGCCCGGGCAGACCGCGCTGGCTTCCCTCCCTGCCGTGTCGGCAGATCCGTGGCCTCCTAGCCGCCGGACAGGGCCCAGTCCTGACTTCCAGACTAGCTTGTGTGAAAGGGGAAGTTCGGCATTGTGCAGACTGTGCAAAGTCCCGGATCCTGGCCGGAAGTGCAGGAGGGCGTGGGGTGGGGCGGTCGCAGGGGGAGGAAGGACGGGCAGGGCCCAAATGAGCCCATCACTGTCCCGACGCAGAAGTTAAAACCCAGGCTGGGTGTAGCTCAGGGCGCAGGCCTGGGTTGGATCCCAGGACCACAGAAAAGGAAGAAAAAATTCACCCCAGGAGAACGCAGTCGAAAAGGTTTTTAAAAAGTGTGTTTGCAGCTGTGCAGCCATTGTCATAACCTAACATAAAGTATCTGCACCCTATAAAGAAACCTCGTGCCCACCAAGTCACCCCTCACCTCCTGCCCCTACCTCCAGCTCCAGGGAGCCCCGACCCCTGGTCTGCCTCACTGGCATGCCTCCACAGCGAGTCCTTTTCGGTGCTGTATGGTACTCTACTAGGGCATGCCACATCTATCGACTAATCAGTTAACCGCAGTTAGGTTGTTTCTGCTTTTTGATAATCACGAGTAATAACGCTGCTAAGAATAGTCACTTGGTTATGATTTTTGCTATGGACATATGGCTTCATCCTTTTTTTTTTTGGACTGGAGATTGACCCCAAGGCCTTTCCACCAAGCTATGTCCTCAGCCTATTTATTTATTTATTTTAATTTCAAGACAGGGTCTCACTAAGTCACTGGGTTGCCCAGGCTGGGCTCTAACTTGGGATCCTCCTGCCCCAGCCTCCAGCGTGGTGGGACTATAGGCGTGCACCACCATGCCATTATCCTTTTTTACATATTTAGGTACGCATGTGTTTATTTACATTTATTTTTGCGCTACTGAGGACTTTGCACACACAGGCAAACTTTCTACCCCCAAGTTGCCCTGAAGCAGGGGTCACTCCGCAGAGGGCAGATGCTCAGGAGGAGCGCTCACTGGGCACCAGGGAGCTCTGCTTACGGCCTTCAGGCCGCCTGGAGTCTCCGGGTTTTGATTTGTATTTTCACAAGGACAAAAATGCTAAGCATCTTTTCATGTGTTTATTTGCCAGTTTTCTCCGGAGAAAATTTAAACGTATGCAAATCCTTTGTTGGTTTTTAATTATTTGTGTGAGTTTTAAAAATAGAATTGCTAGGGTTCCTTACATATTTTGGGTTTGAGCTGCTCACAGGCACATGACCCACGCACTTCCCACCTGTGGGTGGCCCGCACTCTCCTGGGGACCCTGTGAAGCAGAGCTTTCAACTCGGACCAAGTCCGGCTCGAGTGTTGTCTTCTGTGTGGCCTGTGCCCTTGGAGGCGGACCTCCCAGGCTTTGCGGAGCCCAGGGTGACAAAGGCCTACTCCTATGTAAGACGAGGCGTGGGGATTTGGGGGCTGTGGGAGCCTGCGGGAGGTGACGGCACAGCTGTGGGTGGGGTGTGCGTGCCCTGGGCCAGCGCAGGGCCGGGCCTGGGTCCCCACTCACCGGTACTGCTTCTGCCGCGTCTCCAGCTCCTGGCACCTGTGCTGCTTAAGGACGTGTATGTGGTCGTCCCGGGCCAGCTTGGCTGTGAGGAAAACACACGTGTGAGGGGCGCCGGGGAAGGACATGGTGGCATCGTGGCCCAGGCTGTCCTCAGATGCCTGCCTACAGGGTGAGGAAACCGCAGCCAGGGATCTGGGGAAGCTTTGCCCTGGAACTCTGCCCGTGATCATACACCCGATCGTTCCCTTCCTGAGAGGCAAGTCGGTTTCCTCGTCCGGCCTGCACTGCTCAGGGAGCCAGGGCGACACCCTAGCCAGGACGGGTTCCTGGCTCCCATGGAGGGCTCCTGCCTCTGCGGCAGGTGCAGTGCAGGCCTGTCTCCAGACTGCTGGCTCGAACTGCTCCTCAGCCCCTCGCCTCTGTAGGGCCCCGCCCGTGGGCAGAGGTGCCCACTCACTCCAGGGAACAGGTGTTCCCTGGGCACTAGCGAGGGTCTCCAAACACCGCAGAAGAGCCCTGCAGCTCCGGGAGCCTATACGACAGCTGACATGGGGCTCCTGTGGCTCCCAAGGACAGCGGGCAGTGGCTTTCCAGCCGGCTTGATGAGCTCATGATGAGAGGTGTGATGCAGGCCCAGAATACAGAGGTGGCCACTGACCAGTCCTCTGTGGTGCTGGCACAGAGGCTGAGAAGGAAGCTCCATTTTAGAACAGAGCACAGTGTCTCTGGCCACAGAGGCACGCCGGGCTGGCCCGTGGGCTCTGTCACTTACAGCCACACAACCTGGAAGAAGTTGTGTTGACTCCCTCACATGGGAATGCAGATGCCGACGCCTACTGCTTGGTCTCCGGAGGGCACTTAGGTGAGAACACAGTCAGCGCCCTGCACAGCGCGGGCAGTACACAGGACCAGCTGGCAGCAGGCACCCTCGCAGTGCCGCAGGGAGGCAGGATGAGAACGCCTGTGCTGTGCCCGGACAGTGCCCGCTGTGTGGGAAGAGGGGCCATTCTGTGTGTGCCCGCCTTTCCATCCCTGACGTCCTGTCTGGTCTGGAAGCGGGTGGGTGGGGGACCTTCACCGTATCCTGTCTCTCGGCCAGTCCTCCTGCCAGATCTCCCGACACCAGGAGCTGGGGCAGGTGGTAAGAGCCGGGTCGCGCGTCGGGTCTGCAGAGCAAATGCCACTGCGTCGTAGCTGTGCTGCTGACCACTGTTTAAAGGCAAGCCAGACGTCTGTGCTGAAGAGCCAGGCTTCTGAAACTGCAACTCCACTAAACACTACGTACTTATTTATTGTGGTCCTGGGCCTGAACCCCGGCATTGGCAGTGACCTACATCTCCCGACCCTTCTTCATTTTTTATTTTGAGTTGGGGGTCTTGCCAGGTTTCCCTGGCTGGGCTTGAACCTGTCATCCTGAGCCTCCCAGAGTATCAGGATTGGAGGGAGGTGTGCGCCACCACACCTGGCTCAAACACTGATTTTTTTTTTGATATATAAAATATACGAAATATTAACTAGTAGATAAATACAATTTTAAAGGAAGAAGCCAAAGACATTCCAGGCTTACACCCTGCTTTGTGAGTTATTAGCTGTAACGGCGACAAGCGCTTCCGCCCAGCTGCTGCGGGAATGTGAAAAGCTCCCACTTTTGGTCTCTCTGGATCTGCTGCAGGCCTCTCCCCACCGTGCCAGCCACGCGGGGCACCTCCTGGGCGGCCCTGCGGGGATGGGCCCCTCTGTACACCCCACTCCAATTCACCCTGCAGGCTCGCCGGGAGGGGCTGTGGGCAGGTCTTCAGTAAGCAGGACTGCAGCGGGCCACACTGCCGGGAAGCGGGTGGGAGCCACCGCGAGTGCCGTCCGTACCCTGCTGCGTTCCGGCCACCACACAGCAGGGTAATTTTGACACTCCTTCCTGCTGTCCGGAAAGGGGGTTAAAAGGCCTCCTCATTGCCATGACTCTGGAATTCGGTTTCTTAAACCCCATACCGTGAACCCCAGAGTGTGTGGCCTGATGGCTGCAGGACTTTCCTCCGTTGCCCAGTCTCTCAAAGAGTCACACCCACCCGTGTTCATGAGCAGCTAGCGAGGGGCACCTGCCCACAAGAAGTGGGGAGGGCTGGCTGTCCTGGTCTCCATGGCTGCCAGGCCCCTGGCACGCCTGGTCGGCCCTCCCAGGCCCAGGCCACGACTGCGAGGCAGGCGGAGGCGTGCCAAGGCTGGACGTGATTCGCGCGCAGACCCACAGGGTCACTCAGTTGCCCTCGGGCAGCTGCTTCCTCTCTGACCCCTGCGGCAGGCCAGCTGCACGTCCCTGGAAAACAGCAGCCGCCCAGGAAAGCGCCAGTGTGGGACGTGCACATCTGGCAAACAGGGGGGGCTCCATGTTGAGCCAGCACCCACAACGCCCAGTCTGCCCAAAGCCCCGGGAGAGGGCCCTCTGGGGCTGCACACCGAGCCCCCCTCCTGTGAGTCAGGGAGGTGAGGCTGGTCCTCGACACTTGGGCGCTGCCTGTCCTCGGAGGGGCAGGGAGCGGCACCTCCTCAGTTACCTGCTGACCAAAGGGGGGGCAGAAGCTGCCCCCTCCCCAGGGCAGGGGCACCGGGAATCACAGCGGGCTGCTGGGTCCTGCCCCTCCCCCCACCTTGAGGTTTCACAGTGCAGGAGGATCGTCACGCCTCCTACAGGGCACTGCGCGGGTATGTGGTGGGTACCTTGAGGCGCAGAGCGGGCACACGGAGGCACACACAGTGGGTATGCGGAGCCCCAGGCCCGGTGTCCCCCCGAGGGTGCAGCCTCACTCCCAGAAGCCTTTGCGTCCCGGGAGCCCAGGGAGGCTGGGCTGTGTGCTCACCGCGGCCGTCCCTCAGGGTGATCTCGCCGTCCCCTGAGATCCAGCGGTAGCAGGGGAACTCGATGTAGTCCCCATGGGGCGTCTTCAGCGTCACGTACTTCAGGAACCAGTCATCGTGCAGCCAGTACTTGCGCTTCTCGATCCTGATGAGCTGGATCACGCCCAGCTCCTCGTCCACGGTTATGTCGTAGGAGTCGACCTGGGCGGAGAGGCGAGGTCAGCGCAGCCTGGGACGGGCTGGGGACGTGCCACCGCACCTGCTGAGTATTCTGAGTTAAAAGCACTTAAAACAACAGGTGTGAGGTCACAGGAACGTCCCTGCTATTCCTACGGGAGGAGATGGAGTCCCAAGGGACACATGCCCGCTCTGGGGCCGACACCCTGCTCTCCTGGCCTTTCCTTCCTGGTCCCTGTCTGCTGTGCGCTGAGTGCCCTCGCCACGGCCTCCTTCCTGACCACAGGCTGCACGCGCTGCTCTTCGTGCAATCAGTAGCTCAGCAGTTGGCTCTTACTGCCCCAACACCACACGTGAAGTAGATTAAATAGATGTATCACGTTTTTTCTGCAGTCTGCCTTACGTCAATTACATTCTCAGGGTCCAGCCAAAAACAAAACAAAACATAAAACAGAAGAGATAAAGTTTTGCTGACCCTGTGATTTGTGTAGCCAAGATTCTTTTTCGAAACTTAGCTGATCCCCAGCAGCGAGGCCCGTCTGTGGGGTGTGGCGTGGCACTCCCACTCCCACTCAGCAGGTGAAGGGAGTTGGGAATCAGCGTTTCTGTCCCCAGGGACACTCAGAGCCCTCCCGCCCGGGAATTCGGAAACACACAGGAGCTGCTGAGACACGGTCCCCTTGTGTGGCGCCGAATCCGAGGGCTCTTCCTCCCGTGGGCCCTGCGGCACCCGCCACGTGGCCAGCCCGGCCCTCCCTCCCAGCTTCAGGCGGCCTGCCGTCCTCTCTGCTTCCACGAGGTGCCCTTCTTGGCACCACTGGGTGCTGGACCCCACAGTACTACTTGCCCTGCGCTGGCTCATTCCACTTAACACACTGTCCCCCAGGCTCATGCCTATGGCCACGAACGCCAACCTCTTTCTTTCTCTTTATGATAGGGTCACGCTCTGTAGCCCAGGCTGCTCCCGAACTCACTATGCACTATGAGCCCAGAGTCCTCAGCATGAGCTAAGCAGTCAACAGGGCTGGTGCCCATCCCCATGGCATTCCACTGTTCCTGAGGGCCCCCAGGCTGTCAGAACCTGGGAGGGGGGGGTTCCCCTAAGAGGACTGGGAACTCAAGGTTCTGTGCAGACCTCTCAGCTCTGAGCCCCAGCAGCTGGCAGGTGGTTGCCACATCCCAGACCAGACACTGCGCTCAAAAAGCAGAAGCTGCCTCCCCAGGTGCTGCGGTCTGGGCCCTAAGCCTAGGCGAAGGACAGTTCCTGAGGGCAGAGGGGCCAGGCTGGGCCTGTATGTGTATGAATCTCCAACCAACCCTCAAGATATCCCTGCCGCAGGGAGGGGACAGGTCTCCCCAGCCATCCCTGTAAAGGAGCCCTTGCCTTTGGGGGACGGGGCCTCTTCTGAGGTCACAGATAGCTCACTACCCCCAGGACCTGCAGACCTCAGGCAGGGCCTGTCTACATTTTAGGGTAGGACACGTGGAGGAAGAGCCAGAGGCCCGGGGTACAGTGGGGAGAGGGGCCGCGAGGTGGGGCAAGGGAGGAGGGGCACATGGGACACGGCTCCCGATAGCCAGGTGCCTGGGGCCAGCCCGAGGAGCCGGGTGAGATGGAGTGGCCCAGGAACGGACGCTTGTAGATCCTGCCCGGGGCAGACCCTGACCGCACACAGCAGCGTTCACAGGCCTCAGCTTTCCTACGCGCCCAGGTGGAGCCCCTGCTTCCGTGGAGGGCGTGGCAAGCAATGGGGGCACGGAGCTCTGGCGCCTGTGGTTCCCGGTGACATAGCTGTCACCTGTGTGGCGCCTGCATGCTCAGAGGCTGGTTCTTCACATCCAGGGAAGATCACACGCCGTGCGAGGGGCCACTGGGACGTCTAAGTGACAGGGTGCGTGGTGTCCTCGAGCTGCCTGTTGAGGGTCCTGGGCAGCAGGCTGGCTCTCCCTAGGAGGAGCCGTGAGTCTCTGCCTGCACTGCCGTCCCCTGATGTCAGGGCCACCAGGAGGAAGGGAGGGCCTCAGTGTCCCACCCCCCTTGGCTCAGGGCCCTTCAAAATGCTAGGTGGGGATGAGGAAGGGGTTGTGGCAGGCCAGGCAGGGGGAAGTCAGCGTGTGGTCAAGACAGAGGGTGGCCAGCAAGGGGCCCGGGCTGGGTCTAGGCAGCTGCTGCAGGGGAAGTGGCTTCCCTGTGGTTCCAGGGACTAGAAAGGGCGGGGTATCCCCCGAGGTGGGGGGAAGGGATGTCAGGAAGGCTGCGGTAGAGAGAGGACACCCTTCCAAAGGTGACATGTGTTTGCAGGACCGAGGGGGACAGTATTGCACCCTAGAATAAAAGCAGAGCCAGCCATTGAGCTGGGATACTGGCCCTCAAGTAAGCAGCGACGCTGCTTCTCTGGGAGGGGACACCAGGCCGACACGCTCACAGGCCCCTGGCCAGAACCACTGGCTAGTCCTTAGGGATTCCACCTGCCCCTGAGGGCTGTGTGTGTCTGGCCAGCTAGAGGCTTTGCTGGTCTGGCATCAGGCCGGGGCACGACAGGAGGTGAACCGGGGCTGAGAAGGCAAGCCAGCCCCCACCCAGGAAGTCCTAGGGCGAACTCTGGCGGCTGTGGCCCTGGCGCTCCAGGCGTCTGAGGGGGGAGACCCAGGGACCCAGGAAGGAAGTGGGGCCTCAGTAGGGAAGAGATGGGGCAGGGGGAGGACGCAGGTATGGACAGGCACTCTCCACTAACACTGTCCTCTCTCGAGAAGGAGGCGTTCTAGTTCATCCTTCACAAACACAAGAAGGTAATTCACGGCTGTGCACAGGAAGCATATATAAAGCATATATATTACCAGACTCACACTAGCCGGATGTACTCAAGAACTACGCAGCAAACTCCACCCTGCCACCCTGCTACCCCTAGCACTTTCTTTTTCTTCAGTTGCATGTGAATATGCATGTGTGAACATGTGTGTACACACGTTTTCCCAGGGCAATCCAGGGTCTTGACAAGTTAGACAAGCACTCCCTCAGTGAGCCACATCCCAGCCTTTGCGTCCCTCTGTTGTTGTTGTTGTTCTAGGGATGGAACCCAGGCAGGGCCTTCATACTGGGCGACGTCCCCAGCCCATTTCTTAGCTTTTAGTTAGACAAGATCTTGCTAAGCTGCCATGTTGCCCAGGCTAGACTCGAACTCGCAATCTTCCTGCCTCGGCCTCCCAGAGTACTGGAGTGGCAGGCCTTCACCGCCAGGCCCAGCTCCTTCCCCTTCTTAAAACTACTATCAAGGTTTAAAACTGGTCATCTGAATTTCCCAGAAATCTCTAGGTCCGTTAGTCCTCCCACCTGACCCGAATGCCTATAAATTTACCCAGTTAAAGGGACAAGTCAGTTTGTAAAATGTGCCTGGGGCTGGGCACCTGCAGGGCCAGGTCACCGTGTGCTGGATCTGGGCTCTCCTAAGCAGATGGAGATGCCAGCTATCTGTGAGGGGCTTGCTTGGAGTCCTGCCCCGTTAGGCTCCATGAGGATAATCAGGGATGTGTACCCCGATTTGTTGAAGAGAGACAGGCGGTTCTATGCATTACTGGACTGCACTGTATGCTGGGGGAGGCGGGCGCTGCTCCGCCACAACCTGGACACAGCTTCACGGGGAACGGACATGTGCCCACCCTCGTCCACGCGGGAGGGGTGGCCTTATCGCCCCCCTAACACTTCCTCTGGGCTTTCTCCTTCACCCGGGCCCAGCAGGCCACTGGCTCTAAAGGTGTGTGGCCCGAGGAGGAAGCGTACTGGCTGGGCACGGAAACTGTGGCAAGCGCGCCCCAACAGGAACTTTCTCAAGAGCCAGGTCTCCAGGGCTTCCCCGGCACCCCCTCACCGGCTGCAGCCCCCGCCCTATGGGCCCCCCAGGAAGGGAGGCATGCAAATCTCTCCTGGAACTTGGGGGCCTGACGGGTTGGGGGTGTTAATCACAACATTTGAATGGCCAACAGAACCCCAAGGGGCAAATACTGTGGGAGGAAGCTCTCCTCCCTCACGCCGTGGCCCCACCGCGGGCCACATGCGGGGTCCCATCCCAGAAGGACCCCACCTGGGGCACACCTGCGCTTGTGCCGGCGAAGCGGCGGAGTGTGCGGAGGAGGACGGGCCCTCGGCGCCCCACTGAGGAAGGGAAGGGGCGTTCCTGGGTCCCCATGCCGGGAAGTGGGGCCGGGTCCGTGAAATACGGGGAACGTGCGACGCTGCTCTGAGCCGGCGGTGGACAGTGTCGCCCTCCCACACGAGCGCCCTGCAGTGCAGAGCGGCGCCCGCGGCCGGCCCAGAGGGTGCTCCCTGAGCCGCTCTCCCCGAGGGGCCCGGCCAGGGCGCCCAGGCGAGCTCCGAATCGCCCAAGCGGCAGACTCTTCTGTCCTCCTCCCGGCAGGAACGCAGCCCCCTCTAACAGCGCGGGTGGTGCCAGCACCCCAGGAAACCCAGGGCGCGCCCGACGCGGCCCGCTGGCCAGCCTGGCCCGGCCGGGCGTCCGCCAGGTGCCCGCGCGCCCCTGCTCCCACTCCGACGGTCCCTGCGCCCTCCCGCTCGGGTCACCAGGGCTACGATGGGTCCCGGCCCTCCGCACCGCCCCGTCTCCGGCGCCCCCGCAGTCTCCGTGACCCGCCCCGCCGCGCGCTCACCGCCCCGCGCTCGAAGTCATTGTAGAAGGCCTTGTCCAGAAGGTGCTTCTCGCTGCAGCCCGCCGAGCCCACGAGGGTCAGGTAGACGTAGTCGTCGGTGCCGGCGAACCACTGGCTGCCGGTGGCCACAGTCACCGTGTAGGACGGCATGGCGCGGACGCGAGCAGCGCGGGGACTCGGGCGCCCTCAGCGCGCGCTCGCACCTAGCGGCCCGGCGCCCGGCCCTCCCCGGCCCCGCCCCCGAGGCCCCGCCCCCGAGGCCCCGCCCTCCCCGG
>PVKB01002650.1:49020-144396 GCA_004027205.1 Ctenodactylus gundi | reverse complement strand
CGTCAGGTCCGGGCGACCCGCCCGCGCCGTCTGTTTGTGCGTCTCACTCCGTGGTCCCGGCCGCGCGGCCGTCTCCGCTCCCCACTTCGCCAGATCTCCCGCTTCGTTCCCACCCTCCGCCGCCCGCCTCCCTGGCCCCGCCCCGAGCGGGCTCTGCGGGTCCGCGGCCCGGCGAGGCGGGAGGTGTCCGCGGGCTCCGTGGGCAGGGCGGGCACGGGCGCGACGTCCTCCGAGCCCGGGCTTTGGGCGCCAGAGAGCGGCGCCCCAGGTGCAGCCGCCCTCGGCGATGCTCCCCGCCCTCCGCCGCGGCGGGTCGTGCTCCGCGCCGGGTCTGAGCAGGTCTCGTCGCAGTCCGTGGCGCCGAAGTTGATGAACTGAATTTCAGCTCGGTGCGTCCGGCGTGAGGCGGACGGGGTAGTTCCGTGCCTGCGCTGGGGACCCAGCGGGCGCCGCTGTGGCCGGCCCTGCGCCCTCCTGCCCCCTGCCCCGACTCATCACGCCGCTGGGAAGCTGCGGACACAGGTGAGATGGGCAGTGGCCCCAGGAACACATGAACGGGGCGCGGTGGCGCGCGCCTCTAAGGCAGGAGGGTTGCCGTGAGTTCGAAGCCAGCCGCAGACGGCCTTACGTGCCAACAAGGCTGGTCGACAGAACGCTGTTACCCAATCCAACACCGACCTGGCGTTGCCCGGCAGGGATTCTGTAGACTGAAGCTCGGGACCAGCTTGGACTGCAGAGCAAGACCCTGTCTCAAAATAGATAAAATTAGACTTTATCGCATATTTCAATCATCCCTTGCATAAAATCCGACGGTAGATTTTTGTAATTTGATTCTATGCAATTTTTTTAAAAGATGGGAGAAAACTGTATTTAGAGGGAAGTTCATCCTTAAACTTCCGTGTGTCCCCTGCACTCTCCAGGCTTCCTCTGCAGGTGGGGGGCCAGCTGATGCCCCTCCTCACGGCAGCACGGCTAGGCTCCCAAGAAGACACGCTGTGCCCAGTGTGGCGTGGCCCTGCCCGGCAGCACAGCGGTGTATGCGCCGGTGCTTACCGTTGCCGGGAGCGGGCTCGTGTCGTCCTGCACAATTCCCTGCGGAGCCACCTGTCCGGGCTCAGGGCTTCGTGGGGGGATACAAGTTACTGTCAGATAACCCCTGCATCAGCCTGAAGAGTATCCTTTAGGACTTCTTTTAAGGCTAGCAATGAGATCTCTCTCTTTCTCTCTCTCTCTCTCTCTCTCTCTTTTAAATCCAGGAATATCTTCATTTCATATATGTAAGATAGTTTCATTGAAAATAAGATACCTTATTTTACAGTGAGATACACAATTCATTAAGAGTTATTTCTATTTCTTTTCATGTTTCCAGCAACTCTATGCTACAAACATTTTTTTACATTGTGGAAAAAGACACATAATATGCTGTGGACCCTTCTGGCTCGGTGGCATTCAGCACATCCAGATTGTCAGGGTGCCACTGCAACTGCCCTGCCTTCTTGTTTCGTGATACATGTGGGGGTAGGGAGGTGCCAGGGATGGAAGAGCCTCACAGGCCCCTCCTACTGACACACTCAGCATGATGCCACCAGTGGATTAACCGTCTGGGTCCAGCCACCTTCTAGACACGGAGACTTGGGGGATGCTCTGGGTCTGAACTGTGACAGGCACCATGCAGTCCCCTCAGTCCACAGAGTCCCTGCCCGGCAACGCCAGGTCAGTACTGGATTGGGTAACAGAGGTCTGTCGACTGGCCGTGTTGACATGTGACGCTGTCTGTGGTCTTTCCAGGAAGCATACATCCTCTCAGGCCTGCGAGATGTGGCACACTCCCTTCCTCTGGCCGGGAGGGCTTCTGCCTTCCCTCCTGGCCTCCTGAACTTCTCCTTGGCTTCTCTGCCAGAACCCTCTGTGGCTCCCGGTAGTCAGCCGCTCCTCCACAAGCTCCGGCCTTGGCCCTGGCTTACATGTTAGCACACTCCTGGCTCCTCCACTCCCGCATTCTGAGGCACTGGAGGTGGGGACTGTGCTGTCATGGTCCCTTGGTCCCCAGCACGGTGCTAGAATGAAGAAGCTCCGCATAGACACCAGAGGGCTGGACTTTTGGAGAGCCTGAGGCTGGCTAGGAGGGTGTGGGTTTTGTGGTTGGCACGGCATACGGCCTTAACCTCAAGAGGAAACGGTGACTTTCCCGGGTGGGCACACGTGTCCTAGCTCGTGGGTGGCCCGTGTGGCATATTCATGGAAGCCTAGAGTCCCCATGCTCGCAGCTGCGTCAGGATGAGTGTGTCTCTCCCTGGCAGTTTGGCAGGTGGCGGGGACCCGTGTGCCCCAGCGATCACTCTCCTGGGATGGGGTGGTGGCGGGTGTTGCTGGTCACAGCTGCTTCTGTCGAGTTCCAGTGGCATACAGACTATTTCTGTTTCTCCTGGCCCGTTGACGATGGAATTAAACTCCATCTACCACTCAGCCCTGAAGAGAAGAGCACCCTTGCTGGGGATTTAGAGAAGGAAAGACGCCTGCGCTCTCCCAGGCCCCTTGCATGGATGCAGGCACGGCTCCACCAAAGAGAGGAGTCCGGATGCGTGCAGCCAGGATGAGGACCTGGGGCGGGTGACCGCGGGCCTTGGCCTTACCCCGGCCCCACCTGGCAAGCAGCGGTCTGGGTGCCATCTTCCCACCCGGGCCCTAGGACGGAGGCTGCTCAGAGCCCTGGCTGGCGACCTCCAGGATGGACAGCTCCTCCCAGACTTGGCTTAGTTGCCCTGCCTTGGGCTGAATCGGAGAAAGGACAGGTCCTACAAAGTCCCTGTAGCTGTCAGGGTCCTGCTGGGAGGAAGAAGAGGAAATGCCACCGGCAGCTTCTTTGCCGAGCCAGAGGCACCCTCCGGTGTCCCTCCCCTTGTGCCTTTCAGAATGAGCCCCGCCCGAGGCTGCTCGGCACGTCAGGGGATGGTGGCCACCCGCACCTCCTTACGGTGGCCTCTCTCTCAGGTTCAGCACCCCAGCTTCGTCTCAGCCACTCTTTGCTTCAGAGACACACACTTCATGAATGTTCTTTGCTTCGGCATTCTCAGCCAAGCACCGACACACCTCTCGACCCAGGGAGCACAGGGCTCAAGTCGCTGGTACAGCCTGCTTGCGTAGTCATTTTGAGTCCTGCTCCATCAAAAAAGAGAACGGTGCCCCAACCCGGCTGACACCTGCCTGACGTCAGCTACCCCAGGATGGGATCATCACAGTGGGCATCTCCACAGGCTGGGATCCAGCTTGACCTTAGCCCGAGCCCCAGAAGGGAAGGGGAGCTCTCTCTTCCCCCTCTGTGACTCTCCCCTGGGCTCCGTTCTGCCCAAGGCTGTGCTGCGGCATTCTGAGGGTTACTGAGTCCCCACCTAGATGCTAAGCGCTCGCCACCTGCTTTCACCCCTAACAAAGCTTTGCGCAGGGGTGTGGGGGTGGGGAGAGAGAGAACCCCACTGTTTGCAGCTCTGTGCCAAGACGTTCTGCACAGTCAGCTCTCGTGCTCTTCCAGCAGCTGCAGGAGGGATTCTCCACTTCAGAGACCCGAGTGGACGTGCCTCCTGGCTGGAGCGGTGCCCAGGAGGGAGCCACGTGCAGTCAAGGGTCCTAAAGAAGGAGATGCGTGAGAGTGAGGGGCACCACCCCGCCCAAAGGTGGCCGTGCCCTCACAGCCTGTGGGCTTCTTCTGCTGGGCCCCGGGTCACGCGCCTTACTTCTCTGGGTTCTGTTCTCAGCCCCACATTACAGCTAAGTGTGCCAGTCAGTTTCCCATCGCGATGACCCAGGGCCCAAGACAACTGCCAGGCAAAGGGGAGGGGCTTATTTTGCCCCACGTATTAGGGTTTGATCCCTGGTTCATTGGCTCCGGTGCTTCCGGGGCTGTGAAGAGGTGGCACACCAGGGCAAGGGAGAATGCAGAGTGAAACTGTCCACCTCGTGGCCAGGAGGCAGAGACGGCGAGGAGGGATGGAAGCCGCAGCCCTCTGCAAGGGCGCACCCTTGGCGACCTAAAGCCCTCCCCTAGTCAGTCCCGCCTCCTAAGGGACACTCCCAGTGGGTGTGGGAGGCCAGGGAAGGTGCGTCTGAGGGGAGCCCCAAGCCCAGAGAGGTGCGACTGGGGTCAAGTCCAGATTCTAAGGTTACCTGTTAAAATGGGTGCAGTGACTTGGTGCAGACAGACGCGTGGCCCGCCGGCACTGTGCAGGCAGAACTTTTTGTGATGGGCTGGCCGTGGCTGCCCACAGTCGTGTCTTTGAGAGCCACAGAGGAGATGGAGGGTCTCCCACTCCACCCCCGTCGCTGCTGTCCTGTGGACTGCGGGTCAGTGCGGAGGGCGTGTCCCTGCTCCACCGGCTTCCTCACTCGGGGGATCTCTGTAAGCAGTGGAAACCACGTGGGTTTGCCAAATCGCAAGCATCTGATTGTGAGTCTGGCTGATGGCACAGGACGTGGTGTGTGGCAGCGGCTTCCTCTGGGTTGGGTGGTGGCAGGAGGGGCTGGCTCTGAGGCTGTCTCCTGAGCTGGTTTTGCGAGAGCTTAGCTGCTCAGAGGCCTGCTCTGTCCTCAAGGTGTGGTGGCCTACCTCTGCCTTCAGTGGCCAGGGATGCCTGGCATGGGTGAAGCTGGGGGGAGGGGGGACTCCACGCTGAGCCCCGATGCTCCTGTTCCCCTTGGTTTTGATTCTGGGACATGTCTCACCAAGCTGCTGATCTGCCCAGGCTGGTCTCGGGCTTGCCCGAGCCTACAGAGTGTATCTTCTAAACACATGCCCTCTGCCCGCGACCACCCACAGTGGACACACCCAGAGCCCCCAACCTCCCGTGCACCTCCTCCCTGCTGCCCTGGTCCTCCTCAGCTCTGATAGAGCTTTTATGAGACTCCACCAGCATCGAGATGGTTTTTTCTCCCTACAGGTAATGTGCTGCTTCTCTCACGCTTCTTCTGAGCATTTTGCCTATCTCCCCGCCCCCTCTCTCGTGGCTCCTCTTGCCCCAGCTTCCCAGAGTGCTGGGATTCTCTGTCTCAAATTACCAGAAATCTGACAGCAGAGTATCTCCAGGCGTCCTTTTCGTCTCACCTGTGCTTTACCCACCCACTTAGCTGTGGTATTGAGGGCGAGCGACACCTCACTGTGGGGCAGGCAGGGGCACCCCGCCTGCCCCCTCAACTGCATACAAGCCCCCTGGGGAAGTCTGGTCCTTCACGGCCTCTAGGGGGATGATATGAACTTTGCTTTTAAAGATTTTCAGGGAGACGACCCTAACGTTTCGGAGTCCCTGTCACTGTATTTTCCTATATTATAGAAGGGTAGCTAGAATACTTAGCAATCTTTTATAATTAACAGAGATGGTTTTCTACTTTCCACAGTGCCCAGTGAGCCAGCAGTGTCTAGAGGGATACTGGTCTCTTTAGATGGCTTTGTTCTGTCTTTTGCTGACGACGTCTGGTGGGTCTTGACGCTGCCCCGGTCCTACTGGATCCCCACTGGTATCAAGGGACCGTACCTTCTAACATAGGACTGGTCAACCTCCTAGTCCATTCAGTTGCCCTTCCCCAAGGCGAGCGTCCTCCCAGGTGTGGGGAGCGCAGGGGTGTAAACCTAGTGTCCTGGGATGCCTTTGGAGAGTCTCTTACCACGTAAGGGGCAGGTACTGGGGGGAGTCCTTCGGTCCTGCTCCGCCTGAATTTCCCCAGCAGCAGCAGCAGCAGCAGCAGGATGCAGTCTCGGGGACTGGGACTGGCAAGGAGGGTGGCAAGGCTCCTCGGGTGCCAGGCCCCACAGAGCCCTGAGGAGGTGCACACCCTTCTTTCCTGCCCAGGACTCTACCAGGTGAGATTTCCACGGGATGTCTCGTTGGCTTATCCACTTCAGTGTGGCAAAGAAGGAAGATGGAACTGCTCCCTGGGACACTCGCACTTGGTTTGGCTAAATGAGACGGCTAGTTCTGACATGAGATCAACACTGGGCTCAGGATGACCAAGGTCACAATGCGAGAATGTCATCATTTAAAGGCAGAGAAAGGATAGTAATTGTTCTCTGTAGGTAGACAGTAGGAGGGAGAATGAACTGCAGGCAGCAGAGGCTACTTCTGGCCAGGCATCCTGAATCTACGTACCAGAGTCTGCAGAAAGACGGTCGCCCCTGAACCTAGTCAGCACGGGCAGACGGGGACACGCTCCTCTGTCACTCGCCTCCCTCAGGCTCACCTTCAAACGGCCCGGACTGTCTAACCACCCAACCAGAATCGGCATGGAGCTCAGCTAATGTAATCCACGCTGGGGGGCTTGGTTAGGACCACTGAGCATTATCCCACTAATAATTACATAACTCCAAGTAATGCAAAAAAAAAAACTTAGATTTTTTTAAGTGTGTATGACGGACTTCCACATCCCAGGGTGCTCTCCTTGAGGTCAAGATGGAACTCGGCATACATGCACATGAGGCAGGCGCTCCAACACAGAGCCACGCGCGTCCCCTACCCTCATATTTTTTAAGAGTTATAATTTTCTCATTACAATAAGACGTTTTTCAACCTGGAAAATAAACCACGTAGGGAAAAAAATTGCTCTGTTAAAATCACACTATCCTTTATGAAGACAGAGTGACAGGCACAGCCCTTATCCGCGCACTGTTTCAGGCTGCATGCAACGGGCAGTCACAGAAACAGATCACTTACTTTAACACTGGGCAAAAGTGACAAATTAAACATGATGTTCCCAGATAATGAGCAAGCCAAGGGTCAGGCCTCAGTCAGTTTAGGCAATTAATAACAATCTCTGCGCTGAGTGGGTGGGACCCTGCCAACCAGCCCAGAGACTGCAACGGAGGGAACGGAAACACTGACGTGGAAGGGAGCCGGGAACGGCACAGCAGTCCAGGAACTCACCCTGGAGGACGTCCGCCGGTCCCGCGGCTGGCAAGGCTCTTACATCCTCCTCAGCAGCTCCGCCGGCTGCGAGTGCACCTGCATCGCCACCGTCGTCCCCATGCTGCTGGCTGTCTTGCTGGCCGGGAGGCAGAATATTTCCTTCACGGCCTGCTTTCCTCTTCCTGCGTGCCACCATTTCCTTCCTCCTGGCAGTGCTGTCCGTGGACAGGTCCCTAGCCATCTGCAGGCCCTGCAATACGCCACCAACACGAGCCCCAGGACCTGCCTCCTGCTGGTCTCTGCCTGCCCTGCCCTGGGCTTCCCTCCCGTCGCGGGGCTCATGGTGAGGCTCTCCCGGCTGTCCTTCTGTGGCTCCGTCCTCGTCTCTCACTTCTTCTGTGACCTCCACCCTCAGCTTCGTCTCTCCTGCTCTGACACCAGATCTATTGAGAAGCTGGCCTTTGGCCTCGCTGTGGTCGTTATTCTGACGTCCCTCCTTGTCACTATCGCTGCCCACAGCAGCATCATGGTCACAGTGGTGCCATCTCCCATGGGCCCAGGAGCACCGCAAGGCCTTCTCGGCCTGCTCCTCCCACCTCCTGGTCCTCTCCCTGATGCACCACAGCTGCATCTTCATCTACATGAGGCCCCAGCACAAGAGCAGGGTGGCCTCCAACCGAGGCGGCCCTGGTCAACGCGGCGCTGACCCGGTGCTGAACCCGCTCATGTACACCCTGCACCACAGGGCGGTGCACCGTGCCCTCAGGGATGCTCTGTCCAGGGTGAAGCTGCACAAGTGGAACCCCAGCCTTCCAGAGGAGGAGCGCACCTTCCTGTTTGAGAATCAAACGTGTTGGTTTGTCGGTTGTGCTTATATATAGCGTTAAGAACTCACCCAAAAATCCACCCTTAAGTCTCTTAACAGTTTTATGTTTCCGTTTTGAGTAAGTAGAATTCAAAGTATTTAAGGAAGATCTTTGTGTATGTGAAATTTTTGGCATGTTAAATACTGAAATTAGGCAGTCGTGGCCTCAAGAATCAACTGTGATAAGCAGAAAAGGTGGAAAAGAAATTCCTCAGCATGGAGAATATCAACTCCACACAAAAACAGAGGTAACACGGTTAGCACACTTAAGTTTAAGGACACTATGCAGATCTGCCAGGATATCAATACATTACCAATGATAACTGAATATAACTGTGTTAAATGTTACGCATTGGTATGTAAGAAGACACGTTTATGTTCCCCTGCGACGGAAGCACAGAAATGTTTCTGACTGGACTGAAAGTCTCTGTCAGTCCACTGGTTTATCAGGCTGATCTCAGAAGCTGAAGACCTGAAGATGACGAACGAGGTGAAAGAAGCATTGTGAGTTCTGCAGACAGGACCTGAGTACTGAAGACTGCTTACCTGTTAGAAAAATTTTTAAAAGTTAGTGAAATCTAACCAGGGGTGAGAAAAAGTCTGTGACCGCAGAGACTGCACACAGGAGACCAAGAACCCTCTGGAAGCTTGACGTGTGGATTGAGAGCCTGAACGTGATCACCTCCCAGTGTCTCCGTCCAGATTCGCGTGGAACGACACCAGTAATACTCAAGTGACATGAGACATCCTGGTACCAGAGATACAGGTGAGCATGACTGACAGGTGACAGCGTGGCCTAATGGAAGAATTCATCTCACAGCTGCAACTTAGTGGTTTCATATCACGGTAGGAAACAAAGGATTTTAAAGGAAACTCTGGTACAAGAGGGTTTTTTAAAATATTAAACAATGAATTTTAATTTTTTATAACGAAGTTTCCTTTGTTTTGGCCATCTTTTACTATCTTTACACAGAGATAAAGTGGACATACACTTCACAAGCGCAAATTCTGCTCTAAAAATTCAGATTCCTACTTTTAACTTTATAGGATTCAACTCCCCAAAGAGGACATCTCTCCAACTCAACATCAACATCTATGCCCCAACACATCAACTCTCTTCCCCCTCAGCTGAACACCGTCTAAACCTGAGGCTCCTGGTTTCATCTCTATGAACTTATGTTCTGAGCTTTAGCATCCATGTGCTCAGCTGTGCACATGTGCACCCAGCTAAGCAGGCAAGTAATGGGAATTCATCAGGGGTTCTGGGTCATAAAAGATACTGCCACCACACAGAGGACAGGAGCTGGCACTGAGCCAGATCATGCCTTGCCTCCCCGTATCACACAACATCTGCTTCAGCTTGTTATGCAGGGGGACAAGTCTTTCCAGAAGAAAGGTGCCCCGATCACCTTCATAGCTCTCCAGCGGGGCAGGAGACAGCACGTGTCTCAGCCGGTGCAGCCCGACGGTGTGGACCACCAGACTCTGAAGCACAGCCATGGAGATGGGATTCCCACAGAAGGAGAAGGTCGTGAGCTGCGAACAGCGACTGAGAGCAGGCAGGATGGCAGTGAGCTGGGAGTCTGTAATCCCACAGTCCTCCAAGTCCAGGTCCTCCAGAGTGGACGAGGTTCTCTCTAGCAGAACTCGGAGAGGCTCAGGACTTACACTGGTCAGGTTGACCCCACACAGGCGCAGGTTCTTGAGCTGAGTGATGCAGGGGCACTTGGACAGGTGAACCAAGTCTGATTCTGAAAGTACGCCCTTAGTGATGGAGAGAGTCCCCAAGTGGCTCTTCAGGCACCGGAGCACCTTGATCACGTGGCCTCTGAGGCAGGGCACAGACTCCAAGTACAACTCCTGAAGGCAATGCAGACGGAGGAACTGGGAGGCCAGCTGGTTGAGGCACTGCTCTCTCTTCTCCGGGTAGGGATAGAAAGGCCCGTGGACGCGGGGGAGGTGAAGCGTGCGCAGACCTACCATCTGGCCCAGGAGGGGCGCAAAGTCTCCCAAGACGGGCAGCTTCCAGGGACCCTTCATTTCCAAATCCTGGACAGAGTCCAGCTGCACCATGTCCAGGGTCATCTTAATATTTTCCACGGGCATGGCAAAAATCGTCAGCTTGCCGCAGCACAGGCGTAGTAAGCCGTCCTTCCGCTGCCTCACCTTCTCAACGACACAGGTGAGCAAGGCATCACGTCGGCCTTGCCCAAGACGAAGGTCCATCAGCACCTGCACAGGCCCCTGCCCAAGTCCATCAACTCTGGGCTTCTTCACAGGCCGGGCAGCCTCTGGTTCGGTCCACGGGAGCGTGTAATCTGAGATTCCAGACCACACGGCCCAAAAATTCGGGTGTGCATTCTCGCGCAAATCCAGCACCCTCAGCCTCCACTGCCCGGGGCGGACCCTCTGCGCACACAGCATATCCAGCCCGCTCAGCACAGCGCGCACGGTGTCGGGGTCCCGACTGGGCCACTGCTGGCGCATCAAGGCCCCCAGGGGCAGGCAGGCGAAGGGCCAGGCCCGCACCAGGGCCGCCAGGGCCTCGAGGCGTCGCCCCGCGTAGGCGGCCAGGAACAGGGGCGGGAAGAGCTCGGCGGGCAGCTCCCCGAGCGCGGCCACGGCCACGGCCTGGTTCCGGAGCAGGCTCCGCGCGGCCAGCTCCACGAGGCGCGGCGGGGCCTCCGCGCTCCGCCCGGCCGCTCTGCCCGGGCACGCGAGGCCGCCGGCTCCGCGGGCTCCCACCTCACGCCGGCCGCGGGGCATTGCTGCGTGCAGGAGCCTCTCCTCCGTGGGCGCTCTCCACCAGGCCGCGAGACGCTCCGCAGCGGCTCTCCCAACGCACGCGGCCACGGCCCGCCTTCGCCGCCTCGCGCTCAGCGGAAGGAGGAAACACGAGCGCCGGAAGCATCAATCGCGGCTTCCCTTTCCTGCTCCCGCGCGGTCTGGAGGTCTCGCGAGACTTACAAGGGCGGGGTGGGGCGTCAAGCCGAGATTCCAGAACGTTCTCAGAACGTTCTCAGGGGTGGAAGGAGAGGCGGTTGGAGCAAGGGAGGGGCTGTGGGTGAGTGGCAGCTCTGGCCACGCCCGCCGAGGCTGGTGGGCTGGAGGTGGGGGGCGGGACGGGGCCCGGGCCGGCGGGTGGAGGAGGGAGGCGGGCTGTGTAGACGGGCAGCTGGAAGGGCGCCCTTTTGGGACGGAGGGGAGGCAGGGGCGTGCGGAGGGCTAGGAGGGTGGCGGTGCCGGCTGGGCTCTGGAGCAGGCACCAGAGTACAATGACGGGGTTCAGGGTCCCTTTGGGCCTGTTGCAGGAACGCCTGGACGGAGAAATGAGTGCTTTCGATCTCCAGTGACTTCCGCAGGAGCATTACAGAATCGTTACTCACCGCATCTCCAAACCGAAGCGGATACAAAGGTGCCCAGCCTGGTGCGCGCACACAGGGGACACCACAGAGCCAAGAGACCAGGGGCCTGAGGACGACTTAAAGGACCCCCGAAACGTGCTCATCTGCGCCAGAAGTCAATTCACAGAAGAAGGCTTGTCCCAAGCAGACGTGTACCTTTGTGCGGTAGACGTTTCCATAATGGTAATGAGCTACTGGCTGGAAAGGGCACGGGCAACGAACGACGAAGGAGGAACGTTCTAGACGTTGATGGGATTGGTAGTTCCGTGTCTCTATATGCAAAAAGCAGTCCACACACTTAAGATCTGTGTATCTTACAGTGTGTAAACTATTCCCCAATCGGTAAAACGATGGGTTAAAAGGCAAACGACGTCAGTGTTCGTGTTTTTGAAGCCTGCCTCTCGTGAAGGTTGACTTTGGTATTTGCGCATTTTACCGCCCTGAGGTGGCCTCGTCCAGTGTGGACCGCGGAGACTACTGATGTTTTCGACGTCCAGCAAGGAACATCGCCCCTGGGGACCTGTGGCGAGCTGAGTCCCCGCTGCCTTTTCTCACACTCGAATGACGTCTAAACCCATCCGAGTCCTCTCCACGTGGACCTGCATGGCCCGGTGGCACGGCGAGTCAGCCCTTGTGATACACCACAAGGCCATTTAAGGGCATCTTCACTCGTGACCGCGGCAGTCCCAGCCACTGAGGAAGGTGGCTGCGGCCATTTGCCAGGGAAGGGGCTGACAGGCTCCGAGAGCCAAGGAATTGCACTGCTGGTGCCATCCTGAGTCTCTCTTGGGGGGAGCTACTGCCAGCCACATCGGCAGTGCACGACGAGGTGTGCCATCCTGTCCCTTAGAAGAGTGACCATGTCGCATAGGATAAGAAGGAGCGTGCTCAGATTTCTAAGTAGTGACCTCAGCCAGTGCCTCAGACGGCACGGCGTCTATCACGGTGTCGCACAGATCTAGGCGGATTTAGCAGCCAGGCTGCTGGAAGGACACCAAGTGTTTCCAGTCCTCCAGGGTCTGAGGTCTCTGAATACCTGAATATGGCCAGCCTCCATGGTTTCCTGCTGCGTTAAGGCACCGAGACTACTGACTCTATAGGCCTAAAACACCTTATCTCTCTCCAGAACATTCTTTCTCCTTTAGGCCACGAGCAAACTCCCAGTGGGTTGGAGGGAAACCGCAAAGCTCTGCGTCCTGTGGCTACCTCTTGGTGAGTACCTGGCCGGGGAGGCCTTGCGCTTTGCTGAGATGCATACACAAACCAGTGGCTGCTCACGTTTATGCTGCTGTCATGGGCCATGCAGAGTTAAGTGACGGGTTTGACCACATCAAGGAATGAGCTCGAACCCGGTGAGTTATGGTGAAGTATTCACCCGAGCGCTGATCCCAGCAGATGCCCAGGCCCCTTCCCTACACAGATCACAGGTCACCTGCTCTCTAGCTAAAATGGAGCTAAAAGGTCACCATTCCTCCGGAGGCTGCGAGGAGCACCCAAGGCATATCGGCCTTTGGAAATGCGACAGTGACGTTCCCAAACGGGGCATGGGGGAGGGTGTAAGACAGACAGCAGGCGGAGCACCGCCCCTCGGCGGGGTGGGAGGAGAGCCGCTCTGCGCGCTGTGGTCGGCCAGCCGGCCTGGACAGCGAGTCATGTGACAGTTTCCCTTGTCTTCAGGTGCAGTTTCTCTTCAATGCAGAGTGGGTGGTTCGGAGATTCTGTAGCAGTGAGCTCTCAACCATCGTAGGTGCGAATGTGGAGACCCGCACAGCAGGGCTCCGGGGGCCCCACGTGAGCGTCTGCTGCTGGAGGACCGATGTGGGCGCACAGCTGGGCTTCCTGGGGTGCGCGTGTGGTCAGCCTCTCACCTGAGGTGAAGGGCGCACCTCCTGGGGCAGCAGCCTCCTTGCTCTGTGTACATTGTGTGGCTTGTCTGTTTTCTCTGCAAAAATGTAGTGATTTTCATCTTGCATTATTTACCTATGGAAGTTTATTCACAGATACTATTTTCCGGAAAACCTAGATGTTCTATAAAAATGATTCCCAGAAACAGCTAAGGCCATGAAATGCGGAACCAAATGTTTAATATTTAAAGTGTAATATTGTGAAATTGTATCATTTATAATGAAGTATTTTCAAATGGAAAATGTCTCTTCAGCTAGAGTAGCAACTTCAGAAGTATCTGTTTTGGTCTTATATTCACACTGCGGCCGTGTTTATTGTTCTGTAATAGTATCAGTCAGGCGGACAGGAGAGAAACAGACGTAAGGACGGAGATAAGGAACGAGACCTCGGTGCAGGAACTCACCCTGGAGGGCATCCGCCGGCCCCGTGGCTGCCAAGGCTCTCTTCCTGGCGCAGCTGGCCGCGCACCTGGCCTCCATCGCGGGAACTCCCTCAACGTGGCCCTACCCTGGGCCTACCGCGGCCTCCGCACGCGTACGTCCTCCTCAGCAGCTCCCCTCCTGCGAGTGCACCTGTATCACCGCCACCGTCGTCCCCACGCTGCTGGCGATCCTGCTGGCCGGGAGGCGGAACACTCCCTTCACGGCCTGCTTCCTGCAGGCCTTTGCTTTCCTCTTCCTAGGTGCCACCATTTCCTTCCTCCTGGTGCTGTCCATGGACAGGGCCCTGGCCGTCTGCAGGCCCTGCACTATACCACCATCATAAGCCCAGGACCTGCCTCCTGCTGGTCTCTGCACCCTTCACTCTGGGATTCATGCTAACGGTAGGCCCGGCCGCAAGGCTCTCCCGGCTGTCCTTCTGTGGCCCCCACGTCGTCTCACTTCTTTTGTGACTTCGGACCCTTGATGAATCTCTCCTGTTCTGACACCAGATCTATTGAAATGTTGTTCTTTAATCTTGCTTTTTTAATCCTTTTTTAACCTTCTTTATCACTGTCATCACCTACAGCAACATGGTGGTGACAATCCTGCGTCTCCCATGGGCCCAGGAGCACTGCAAGGCCTTCTCGGCCTGCCCCTCCCACCTCCTGGTCCTCTCTCTGATGCACCACAGCTGCATCTTCATCTACATGAAGCCCCAGCACAAGAGCAGGGTGGCCTCCAACCGAGAGGCAGCCCTGGTCAACGCGGCACTGACCCGGTGCTGAATGCGCTCATCTACACCCTGCGCCACAGGCCGGTGCACCGTGCCCTCAGGGACGCTCTGTCCAGGGTGAAGCTGCACAAGTGGAACCCCAGCCTTCCAGAGGAGGAGCGCGCCTCCCGTCCTCCTCATCCAACCACCTTCCTGTTTTGAGAATCATCTGTTTAGGTAGGAAAACGTGTCGGTTTTTCAGGTTCTGCTTGTTTATTCCTAGAAGAGTATAGACCTCATCTAAAATGCACTCTGAAATTTCCAATGTTTTTATATCAATATAATATTACCTTTCTGAATATTTTTATCAGTTTTAATGAAGAGCCTCAAATAGGAGATTTTATTTGACACGTTGAACCTCTAGATGGAGAGTTGTGGCTTCAAGTATCCACTGTGCTAAGTGGAAAAAGTGAAGCAGGAAATTCCTCAGTTTGGAGAATATCAGCCCAATTCAAGAATAGAGGTAACAGGGTGTCCTGGTTTGGATCTGGAGTGTCCCCCAAAAGCCTCGTGTTCTTATGAATACAGTGTACTGTGGGTAGGTGAGGCCTGGCTGGAAGAGGAGGATGCTCTGGCTTGACTTGGAGGGGCTTGTGCTGGGTCTGCCTTGCTCCCAGACGGGTCTGTGTTCTGCCGAGCTGCTGTGAGGATCTCTGTCTCTGGAGCACCCGCTCTGGCTCTGGCTCTAGCTGTGGCCCTGTCATGTGATTCCACCATTCTCCAGCCACCTGTGACTTTCTGAAACTGTATGCTAAAATAAATCTTTCCTCTCTAAAGCTGTGAATGTTGGATATAGAGTTTCAGTGACGAGAAAGTAAGACAGAAATCGGTACCGGAGAAGTGGGTCATTGCTGTGCTTTTACCTGATCATGTGGTTTACAAACCTTTGGAACCAGTTTGCAGGAAGAGTTTGGAAAGGTTTGAAGATGCTGGCTGGAGAAGCCTTGGAAGGATCTGAGCTGAGCTTGCTGAGAGATTCTGGTTGGAGCTCAGGAGACCAGAAAGCTGACAGAAGGGTGGATTGGAAAGGCCAGGCTCGAGAAGTTTCAGATGAGAAGGAGGATTGAATTGGCAAGTGGTCTACAAACCCATGTGTGCTATGTTCTGGCAAGAAGACTTGTCTGCATTTTGCCCTCATCCAGAGACACTGCCTGAAACTGAGATTAAGGGTGGGAGATTACTTAATCTGGTGGAGGAAATCTCAAGGCAGCTCAGTGTCCAGGCTGTCAGTTGGCTGCTGCTTGTGGCTTTTAGCCAGCTCCATGGTGAAAGACAGGGGAAAAATGGCAGAGAAAAATTATATAGAAAGTTTGCAGTGCCAGGCCATAATGGCCTGCCGTGGTGGGCCCAGAGAGCACAGGGAAGTTAAAGAGATTAGCACTAAAAAGAAAACAGGTACTTATCATTCAGAGCTATAGGAAATATACCTTGAGGGCATCTCAAAATCAACAAGATCCCACCCTTCACTCTCTCAAGGGTGGAGAGGCAAAAGACTTTGCTCTGAGAAATGTGCCGCAGGGCCAGAGAGAAAAATGTTCGCCAAAGATCAGCCACCTGGAATTCAACCACCTAAGAACTCAGAGACTTCTCGGCATTTGTCCAAAGGGGCCAGGCTACTGCTCAAATCAGTGACAGAGCTTGGTGATGTCCTCGCAGTTCTGGCTTTACAGGCTTGCAGAGTGCGAGAGTTGTGGGTTTGTGGAGACTTCTCCCAGATTTCAGAGGACGGCCTTGGAGGTCAGGCAGTGTGGCCCTTGGAAGGCAATGTGTGAAGTTGTAAAGGAGAAGCCTGAGGTGTAGTGGAGAATCCAGCCACTCAGAAAAGCCAGGAGCATCTGCTGAGGAAAGCCACAGGCTGTGAGTGGATCCAGCCCAGAGAAGAGCAGATGGGGGCTGCGCCAGCAGCCGTGCTGTAGGGGTCCCCCCCCCCTCCCCCCAGTGCGGTAGACTTCACAGCTTTCCACAGGCACAGTTCATCTTGCTGCAGTTTTCTCAGGTGCTGGACATGGAGCTACAGGGCCGAGCCCTCGCCCTGCAGGGCGTAAGAATCGTGTTGGTCCAGCTGCCTTTTATCCTCCTATTTACCCTGTGCCACTGTGTGTCGGGAGGGCTGAGCTCTTTGGTTTTACAGGAGCTCACAGCTGAGAGTTTACCTTGTATCTCAGAGAAGACTTTGGACTTGGGCTTTTTTTTTTTTCTTTTAACAGTTCTGGAATTATTAAAAGGCAACTCTTAGAGAAGGACTCAATGTCTTTGCTTAAGGGAGTAAACATGAGTCTTTTGGAGGACAGAGGTAGAATGTCATGATTTGGATCTGGAGTGTCCCCCAAAAGCCTCCTGTTCCTGTGGATACTGTGTACTGCTGACAGGTGAAGTCTAGCTGGAAGAGCGACAGGCCTGTATCCTCACAGTCTCCAAGAGCCCGTGGTCAGAGTGACAGAGGGGCCACCACCTGGGCTTCACCCCTGATGCCAGAGCCGCTGTCTGTGCTGCTACTCACCCAGGACTCAGCCACCACAACTGGGGCCTCAGGACCTCCAGGTGCTCCAGGGGTGGAGGGGGCGGCGGGTCCAGCACCGGCTCCTCTGCTTTCCAGAGGCACCGGGCCCCCTCTTAGGGAGAGACTTACTATCTAATGTGGGCACCAGAGTGACGATGGGCCCAGGATGCGCTTGGAGGTCCATCCAGAGGAGAAACGGTGCATCCGTAATTCCCCAGTCTGAGACCTTGATGGGAGAACAGCACTGGCAAAAGGCGCCCCCCTGTGGTAGTCATTGTCAAGCCTGGAGCCAGCCCAGCAAATCTGGGAATTACACCGCACACCCAGTGCCTGAGCCAAGTGCTATTCACAGAGGTGCCGTCAGCCTGGCTCACACCCCTGCCCCCAGCCAAGAAGCCAGGCACGAATGGCCACTGACCAGGCAGGACCTCCGCAGGTCATGGGCAGTCGAGACAGTGCCTTCCTAACCTGCACAGCCTCCTGAGCCTCATCCCGCCCAAGGCAGCCGTGTTCACCTGTCTGGACCTGAAGGAAGCCTTCTGCTTAAGACTGGCAGAAGCCAGCCAGCCTCTGTTTGCATTTGAATGGGAGACGCAGGAAGCGACTCAGACCTGAAAGAAAACCACCTCACGGATTTTGTCCAAAGCTTAGTGTTTTAGTGTCACTGAAAAGCAAGAAAGATAATTGACTGGTAATAAGAAGAGAAAAAGAGTAGTGTTGCTTTTAGGTAAAGTGTCTGTTTGTGCCAGAGTATGAAAGATAAAAACTTAACCTGAGTGTGTATAGTAAGTTGTAAAAGGTTTGAGAAGATGTGAACTTGGTCTTAGTCTGTATTACCTGCGAAGAATGGGCTAAAAAAAAATGTTCAAAATGTGACAGTGTGCTAGGGGCCTGACCCCTGTGGCTGCAATGGTCCGTTGGCACAGGTCAGTGAACAGGCAACTTCCATTCGCAGGCTATGTTAGGAGAACACTTGTGAGGCTGTGAGGACCTTGGACCCAGCCGCCCACTTACAGACAGGACGCAGCCTCTTCACCCTGTGAGCAGGTGCTTGATGAGGTGTTTCCCTCTCCCAACTTCAGTGGTGCGCCTCTGCCAAACCCTGACCCAGAATTCTTCGCTGATGGGAGTCGGGGTCTGCAGCAAGGCGAACACCAGACTGGTATGCAGTGACCACCGCCCTGAGGTAATAGAATAGGGCCAATGGCCAAATCACTGGTCAGCTCAGCGGGCTGGGCGACATGCCCTGACCCAGGCCCTCACCCTGCCAGGCGGGAAGAGGACTGATGTCTGTGGGTTCTGTTGTGTGTTCACCACTCTCCGTACACTTGGAGCGATCTGGAGGGTGGGAGGGAGCTGAGCCGCCCCTGCCACCTCCCCTGGCCAGGCCGTGGCCCCTACCCCTCTCTTGTCCGAGGGGAAGCCTCCTGCGTGCCCCTTCACCTGCCCTTCTTCCCCCACCCCGCTCCCCCTTTCCCCACCGCAGAGCAGAATCTCAACTCCACCCACAACGGCCTTAAGACACCTCAGAGACAGAACAAGGAGCTATGGGACATGTCCATGAGGTGAAAAATGAAACACACCAACTCAGTGGAAAAGCCAGTGAGGAGATACTGCAAGCAGAACAGAAATACAACAAACTCTGCCAACCATTTTTTCAGAAGAGGTCAGGACTGATTGCCAAAATCCCAAATTTTGGGGGAGTGACATTCGTTATCCATCCACAGGCGTCTGTGCTCCTTGGGCAGGAAGATGAGGAGGCGCTGCGTTATTTGACCAGAATTGAGGTGACAGAATTGGAACATATACATCGGGTTACAGAATAGATTTTTATTCTGATGAAAATCCTTACTTCGAAAAGCAAGTTCTCTTCAAAGAATTTCATCTGCGTGAGAGTGGTGGTCGCCTCTGAAGTCCACTGAAATCAAGTGCAACTCTGGAAAGGATTTGACGAGACATTCAAGTCAAACACAGAAGAAAGCCAGCAGGCAGGGGCAGCATGAGGAGCCAGAGAGCCTCCTTGCCTGGTCACTGACGGTTCTGACGCTGGAGCAGGTGGACTAGGAGAGGCCATCAGAGATGTCTGGCCAAATCCATTGCAGTTCTCCTTGGTTCCTGACACGGATGATGAGGAAGGAGAAGGAGGATTGGACGATCCTGATGAAGAGGGAGATGAGGATGAAGGAGACGTCTAACTGAACATGACAGCTTCCGACTTCGTCCCCCTTTATTTTTTATTTTTATTTTATAAATTTTCTCCGTTCCCTTGGAGCAAGTTACAGTCTTTTCTCTGCCCCTTGTGCTCAGTTGCCCTGCTCCTGAGGTTGAGGTCTCTTTTCTCAAACATCATGGTTCTCAACTTACTTTGGGGGGAGATACACTGAGCAGAATACAACGGGAAAAGAATCTCCACAGGCCTGTTCTACATTCAGTTTTATTCCTTCCTGTCTCAAAAGCTGTCTGGAATCACCACCACCGTGCTCTGCAGGAAAAAAGAAGACCCTTCTGCCCCCTTCACTCTGCTGGAACCTGGAGGCAGTAGTGCGTAGATCCTGGAGAAGAGGTTCCCCCTTCCTCTGTATGTTGGGCTCAGAGACAACACTGTGTCTCTATGTGAATATGGACAGTTAGCATTTCATGTATCTGCTTACCTTCTCTTGCATAAAAAAAGACAAATACTTTAAAATGGGGAACTAGAAGGTCCGCAAAGGGTGGGTTTGAGATGTTTGGGTGGGTTAAGTGGGCGTTTTGACAACATGGCCTCTTCTTCGGCATGTTTCCTTGCGATGTTTAATGGACATCCTTGCAGTTCAAGATGACACCTGAAACAAAATTCTCCCCTAATGATGACGGGGTGCCACTCGATGGGAGCATCAGCAGAACCCACAGGAACTTATTTGGAATTGACATTCTCTATTGTAACTTTGTTCACTTATTTTTAAATTTTCTTTTTTGTTTTCACTGGAAAGATGATGCTCAGTTTTAAATGTTGGAAGTGTTCTAATAGAGAGAAGCCTGAAACCCCTGAGGGAAAGGAAATGAAAATCATCCGCAGACCTCCAGCTCCTGGGGGCAATGCGGACGCCCCAGGCAGTCGCTGTGATCACCGTCCCGCACACACCTGGCGAACAGACTGGCTCAGCCAGCAAAGTCAACCAGCGGACAGCCAGGCAGGCAGCCCTCTCAGCAGACATGTGCCCGCAGGAGCGAGGCCCAGCACACGTGCGTTTCACCTTCCCAGTGCTCCCGGAGAAGCCAGGATGTGGTTCACAAGACAAGGCAAAAGCCCCCAAAGAAGGATGAAAAGAGGGCCCTGAGGGCTGGCTGGCAGATCCTGGGGGAAAATCCTAATCCCAGGGCACACGGCTCCTGGACTAGCTGGCTGGCACATGACATAACACGCGGCCACGACGGCTCTACAAGGACTGCTACAAAAATATCTAGCTACCCACAGCTGGCCGCTTAGGTCTAGGTCTCCTGTGAAGTGTGTCTACACTGTGCCCAAGACGACCCCAAGCAGAGCCCCATGCTCACGTTGCTGCCTCAGAAAAAGGGATCATACAACCATTTCAACATTTGGAGACTGACTTCAGAGACGTCCAGCCTAGCAGACAGTGCAGGCATTTACTGGTGATCATGCGCACCTTCCCGGAATGGGTAGAAGCTTCCCAACCTGCACAGAAAAGACACCAGAGGTCACCAGAGTCTTCGTCAGGGAGCTCACCCCACGCTTCGCAGTTCCCCAGCGCGTCCGCTCAGACAGCAGTCCATCCTTTGGGAGCTAACTAGTCCTGGGAATCTTGTGAGCATGGGACTCCCCTAAGAATTACATACCCGGTGTCTATCACCCACAGTCTTCTTTCTGAATGAGTTGAATGAATGAACAGGACCATGAAGACAGCCCTGGAAAAACAATGCCAGGAGATTGACCTATAATGTTGGAGTTATTACCCTTGGTCCTGTTCAAAGTCTGGTGCACTCCCCACAGATGTTGAGTCTCCCCACATGAGATTCTCGTTGGGTAACCTCTGTCCTTGTCCTCCCAAGCACATCGGACAGCTCTGAGAGCACGGACAAACAGCTCCGTACAGCTTCGTACAGGGGCTGTCACAGGCCTCCAAAGACATCACAAGACACCTGGGGTATACACCAACCACAGCACCTCTTGGGTCCTTCCATTCATGGAGCCCAGGGGAATGAGTTTAGGTCCAAGTACCAGTCCAGGGAAGTCTTGACCCCAGGTGGGAAGGGCCTTACCAATCACTTCTAAGCGCTCCTCCAGCTTTAAAGGTTGCAGGTCTCAAGACATGGGTACGTGGCACACATTCCAAGGTGGCCGGAGACCCGAGCCTGGAGGAGGAGTGGACTTCCAGACCCCACCCCGACCGGCCCCTGAAGCTGATCCTGTCCTGGGGGGAACAGAATCCCTGAGATGTTTCAACATCTTCAGCAGGTGTCACTGTTGCTGTTCCTGATGATCCTGAAGATTCTGGCCCAACCACCTAATGGGCTCGTCAGAATCGCCCCGTTTCATGTGGGAGATACCCCTCTACCACCAAGCTTCCCTGCTGAATCAAACAACCTGCCCCTTGCCAGTGATGGCCATAGCGCTGTGCTGCACCTCACCCACCTGCACCTACTGGACCTATGGCAATGTTGGGGGGAAACCTGGCTACGTGGCCTATGGATGTGTGTGTAGGCACCAGGATGAGGGGGCGTGGCTGGGAAAACTGGTCCTTCTTGAAGTATCAGTCCTGTGTGGATTTTGTCTCTCAGAGAGTGTATCAGTTTGTGTGCTTTCAAATCGCAGAATTTACAGATTTTATAACTAAAAGGATCTGTTAGCGAGGCTTACAAATCCTAGGATAGGGACAGTCCAAGATGGCTGCTCAGCCGCAAAGCAGAACACCCGTCTGGGACTGCGGGACAGCTGGTGAGGAGAGTCTGCTGCCCATCTCGGTTGTTTGAAGAACAATGGCGAAGACCAGCGCCTGAAGATCGGGGACTGAAGAGCAGCGAGGGGCCGACAGGCACAGTCGAGACCGGAGCGGATCTGTGCTGACGATCGGCGATGTGTAGCAAGTCGGCGTCCGCAAACGATCGCAAAGGCGACAGCTTTCCCAGAGGAAGCAGCTGTGACAATCTTCCTCCTTCCTTTTATACCCTTGGAGTTCCAGCTGGCCCTCCCACATCTGCCTGGGTGCTCTTCCCTCACTGGCCGGCCCACAAATCACTCACAATCTAGTCCAGGCTGGTTCTCAATTCCCAGTCTAGGCGTGGTTCCCAACCCCTAATCCAGGTGTGGTTCCTGATTCCCTCAGATTGACACAGTCTCTTCAATGGTCACAGGGAACATGGCTGGGGTCCCCCATCGAGGGACAAGGATGTCAGTAATGGGTGGAAATGGCCGAGTACCTATGGGGCAGGGAGCACATTGGATACCGGCAGTGGGCAAGGCCCAGCAACGGGGCAGCACCCGTCGCCTTGCGGTGGGCTGATGGAGGAAATACCTGTGTTGCGGAGTCCATCCCCTCACCACTCTCTGCCTAGAAATAAAACTGGCAGATGTGTCATTGCCAGTTGGTAAAGCTAACTCGTTAGATCCCTGGGCACCCAAACAGATAGAGACACTGGGGCCTCTGGGGCAGGCCCACCTCCCTTGGACCCAAACGGCCCTCACACCAAAGCCTTCCAGGACCTGCTGCTGGACAGTGAGATTAGGCCGAGGACAAACGGTACAACGTCTCCGTGTGCTCCGTAGTAACCTGTGTGTGACGGCTTCAGTGAAACTGCCACAGACGCCAGGGCCCGTCATTTCAGCAGGGCCCAGGCTGTGGGCTCACCGCCTGCCGTAAGTTTCCCTCTTCCTTCTGACCTCTCAGCTCCGAGTGGCGATTTTGCGGGGCTTGATTACCATTTCCTGCAGCAATAAGCAGATCCCAGAAGACAGCATGCCACCACTCCGGGGACCCCAGTCTCAGAGCCAGCGCTTTAGTTCCGACTGCTTTGACAGTCTTCTGTACATCCGTCTGTGAATCCGTGGGGCGGGAACATGAAGGAAGCAAACACGAGGCTGCCCCACTCCCACCCGTGAGCAGGCCTCAGGGATGAGGGAGCTGCTTCTCAGAATTGAAC
Organism: Ctenodactylus gundi; assembly: GCA_004027205.1. NCBI lineage: Eukaryota > Metazoa > Chordata > Mammalia > Rodentia > Ctenodactylidae > Ctenodactylus > Ctenodactylus gundi. The sequence goes on along the minus strand of PVKB01002650.1, from coordinate 121,506 downwards.
TGTTTGTTGAAAGTGAGGGCAGAGAGAGCAGAGGCAGCGGTGGGAGAAATTGAGTTTGATCATTTATTTTTGTCCACTTTGTGCCAAATGGCTCAGGGATCTGGAAGCCCAGTGGCTTCTGGGCTCATTAGCGGTAATTGTGACTGAGCCTCTTTAGGGTGGAGGCAGCATTCTCTGGGGCTGCCCCAGATCTTTGTCACCCCTGAACACTGCCACCGAGGAGATGCCAGTGGCCCTTTCCAGCTCACCTGAGCTTTAAGCAGAAAGTTCATTCCCTGCCCTCGAGTCCCTCCCGTGAGGATAAATTAGCAGACGAGCGAACCTTTGTGGTACGGATTCCCCATCACTAACGTAGCCTCAGAATGTTTTCTGTTAAACTTGCACTCCTTTGGGAAAACCACAAAGTCTTGCCTTCGTTATCTTGGTGATGTGCTCAGTAATTAGAGCTGTCAGGTAGGGACCAGGCCTTCCCTGATGCCCCCACGAACCTGCCCCTGGGACTCAGGGCAGGGCGAGGACACCAGTGTCAACATGGAAGCCATCTGATGACAGTATATTTGTAGTACTTGATGCAGTCCGTGTGGCAGTGTGTATTACTTGCTGTATGTCACCTGGTGTAGATGAGCCGGAAGGTGTGGGGACCCCAGAAGAGGGTCAGAAGCCAGAGGTCAAGAGCTGGTACAGGTGGCATGTGAAAATAAAAGAATAACTGTGGGAGTCAGGCTCTGGATGGATGGCGAGCTCAGCCCGCCCCATCTCTACCCATAGAGGCAGCTGTGGAACAGGAAGTATGGCACCACCATTACGAAGAGCTGACTCCAGTGGAATCAAACCAGTGGCAGCTAACCGTGGTTTCTGCCCTCCATCTCCTGCCTCTCAGCCTGGGACAGAAGTGTAGCCAGTGGCAGCCGACCAGAGTCCCTGAGGCCCCTGCCTTTGGCTGGAGAATGGAGAAGCCTCCAGGACGTGAGGCATGCCGGGGAGAAGTGAGGAACCGGATCTTGGGAAAGGAGCCCCTTGTTAGTTAAATGGCCCTCTGGTGTACAGTACAACTGCACAGAATTGGAGCTGGTACAGATGATATACTACATACTTTGAAAATCGAACTAAGGAATTCTGACAAGAGGCCGGACCACCCCTGGCTGACATGTACCTGGGACAGGCTAGAGGAGCTCTAGCAAGATGTTGGTAACTGAACTGATGTTGAAACCGCTTCCTATAAGTGATGGGATGAAATATATAACCAAACTCAACTCGATAAAGTTCTTAATACCCCTCAAAATACCATTACTTGCCAAAGAATTTTAAAAAGATCCCATGTCTCAAAGAATGACCTCTCAGACCAAAGTTAATTAGCAACTGAAGAACCAGAAAAATCTAGATGCTCACAGGAGAAAGACAGTCAACTGACATGAGCCTGACATGGCCTAGATGTCGAAATCAACTGAGAAAGAGTCTAAATCAGCCATTTTTAATAGTTTCAATGAGCAAGTGCAAGCATTTCTAAAATTAATAGAAAAACACAAGGGCCCAGCTGTGATCGGTAAAGAAAAATAAAATATAAATATCAGAAACATACAATAACTGAAATGTAAAACTCACTGAATGATACAAGCATAGTGGAGATGAAATGTTAAACTGTGGAAAAGGCTAAAAATAGATCAGCAGAAATTACCCAGTTCAATAATCAGAATTAAAAAGGTACAAAGCCAAAGACAGATCCTCATTGTCTGTGGAGGATAGCAAAAGCGACACCACTGTTCTTGTCATCAGAGTTGGGGATAGGAAATAGGAGACATCATAGAAAAATATGTGAATGTTTGCATTTCAAAACGTCACAATAAATGATACATTGCTATTCATCTTCCTCAAGCTATGCCCTTACATGAACTCACACCGTGGGTCTTGCAATTTTTGGAAGCAGTTCTGGAAATCCTCTTAGTTGTGCTGTGGCCAAATGGATGTTCTGAATAGATTGAAAATATTGATGTTGTCCACGCAAAAACATTACTTTTTTCTTACAGAATTTAAGAGGCAGCTTATTCTGAAGCCAACTGTGGTGAGCAAGGCCCAGGAACAAGCATTCAGGATTTCCCAGATAACACGTTCCAGTGAGCAACAGTTCCAGTTCCAGAAGGAAATCATAAATCCAAGCATGTTTTGAAGACACTGGGGGAAGTACCAGGTGAGTGGGTCACCCTGAAGTGGTAAACTTCTGCGGTGGGCCCCAGATGTTACCTAGGAACATTCTTAGCTCTCAGGTTGATGGGAAGCTAGAGGTTTGCTTCTACATTCTAAAAAGTTCCTTAGTTATTACAGGAATGTTAAATATCAAAGAAGTTATCTCCGGATGTTAAGTCAGAAGCAAGGGGGAAAGGACAACAGGTGGGCCATGGAAGGGGCCGAGATAGCCCCTGACGATCTGGCTGTGCCCGTGGCCCGCCCTCCCCACTAGTCTCTGGGAACACAACCAGCTGGTCTGTAGGAGGCTCACTGTGAAGGAGGCTGATTCCTGGGAGCTCCTGGTACCAACGCCACACAGGTCATTATGACTAGGGGAAGAGCCAGCAGTTGCATGGTGCCAGTCTCAGTGAATATGGCAGATGGGGACACCCTGTCACGTTTTTCCTTTCTGTTGGGTGACACTTGGCAGTGGCATCCACCTTTTTTTTTTTTTTTTTTTTTTTTTTTTTTTTTTTTTTTTTTTTTTTTTTTGAGGCCAGATTTTGCTTTGTAGTCCAGGCTGGTCTTGAGTTCACTATGCAGCACAGGCTGGTCTTGAACTCTTGGCAATCGTCCTGCCTCAGCCTCCTGTGTGCCACAATGCCCAGCTTACGTGGTGCTGGAGAACCCAACCCAGAGCCTTGAGCTTGTGAGGCAAGCATTTAACTACTGAGCTATTTCTCCAGCCCCCACCATATTTTTAAAAATCACATCTCATGAAGACACTCACAAATGTTTATTATTGTGATTCGTTTGAAATTTAAATGAGCACTGTATGTTTTCATGAGCCTTATACAAGGGGAAGCTCCTGGTCTGTGAGAGCCTATGAGAATGCCCGGCTAGGTCTATCTACATTTTGATAGACAGAACTGTGTGGTTTCAAGCCTCTTAGTTTGTGGTACCTGGTTTTCTCACCGACGGGTGAGTCCGAGGGGCAGGCCAGAGGACAGAAGCTGCATGGGGACTCCTTTCCTTCCGGGTCCTCAGGATGCGACCTGATGTCATTCGCTGAAAATGCAGTTAGTTAAAATGGGGTTGAGGAGTAAGGGCGCTTCTCATCCATTTGAGTGGTGTTTGGCTTAAACCAAGCACCCCCCGAGGACCGACAGATGAGGGCCTGAGCCCCAGTGCTTGCTTGGGTTCTGCCTCTACGTACACTATGCTTCAGTGAAATACTTATCTACACACTTGTTTCATTTTTGCAGTACTGGAGATTGAATTCAGGGCCTTTGCACAAGACCTTTTTTTTGAGACAGAATCTTGCTAAGTCATTAGGCTCCTTAGGCTAGGCTTGAACTTGAAATCCTCTTGCCTCAGTCTCAGGAGTGTTGGGTAACATAGAATGAGTTTATTATGGTGAATTACGCCTCATGATAACCACCCCTGTGCCGGTCCGGACCACACCAAGTCGGGTGGAGGTGGAGGGTAGCAAGTACTTCTGTACAATGAGACTTACTCAGAAGCTGTATCTACCAGACACCTAAGTTCTAACCCCTACCAAAGTATGAGTTTTAAACTAATACACTAGTTTTAAGCAGCTACGGTTTTTCTCATAAAGTAGCATAGTGCAGCAATGCCGCCACACCTTAGCAAGCGCCGCAGATTACTTTAAATATTACTCATCTGTTTAGTTTTAAGGTTGTGGGAAAAATGGAAAGCCATGTCGCTATGCAACATTACAGTACACTACATTAAAAGCTAGAGTGTTTGCTTTTACGAAAGCTTAGTTTACTAAAGATGACAACTGTGAAGTCTAGCTAACTCTGTGGGTCTTTCTATGATGCTATCAAAATGGGCAACTCATGAAACTTAAGAAAGGGGTGTTGGTTCTAGACAGAAACTATTCCAGACACAAAATGAATGTGACGCTGGTGACACTAGGTCCGTGAAACTCACTGAATGATACAAGCATAGTGGAGATGAAATGTTAAACTGTGGAAAAGGCTAAAAATAGATCACATCCCCGCTGCAGGGACCTGGCGGTAACAAGGAGTCAAAGAGTACGTCTTTTGTAAAAGGCAACTGTAACTGCCTCACACTTACAACAGATTCTGGATGTTCTCCCAGATAAAACGATCATCAACAAGGCCACTTCTTGGCCCTGCAACCAAATGCAACATCAGCGGGGAGGCAAAGTGGAGTGTGAGAAAATCAAGAGGCAAACAATTCTTTGAAAAGCTGTACTTTTTATGTCTGTGTAGAACATTCTAACAGTTTTTCAGATGAAAAACAGACTGAAAATGGTAGTATACAAAATATTTTATTTTTATGGATAACTGTCACAGATACAGTGGGAATTGATATGATTATAAAAGATATCAAAAAATCAAAACAATGTTAGCATTCAGTAGAAATTAAAACCTGAGCTGAAGGCTGATCACAAATGTCAGACACTTGGCACCATTTCGATGGACGTTAGGAAACATGTTCGCTAGCCTTCATAATTCCTAGAATACAGAAGAGGTTAAATTTTAAAGGACTGGCAATACACTGACATATTAAGTGACTTTTCCTGTTGACAAAATTTGTCTAAAACAATCAGACTCATCTAAAGCTCAGTCTTAAAGATAACAGAGGCATCTACATTGTTTATTTTTTGTTGCAAGAAGCAAGCTGAAATTTTGTTGGTAAGATAAGGTGTGTTTATTCACGTAGATCCAAAAGGCTGGGTCAGTTGTTGAAGCACAAGAGAATGCCCAGAAGGCCAGGGGCGTGGACTGACAAATCCATCCTGACTTGTGGAAAACAGAAGCAACAGCATCACAAGAACCGTAGAGGCCTGTGGTCTCATCCAGTCCTCCTTTGCATTTCTTAGGGTCTCTGATGAAGAATATGGTGAAAAACAGGAATATTCTTACTCTTTTTATTGGTAATTGTCCATAGAAGGTTAACACACACACAGGCGTTCATGATTAAAAATCTGTAAACATGAATACATTTTTACTACATAGCATAAAATCTTGAGTTACATCATAAACGGTTAATATACTACAAAACTTTACAAAGATAACAGTTTCAGATGTGAACTTCCAAACTGATGAAGTTAATTATTTTCCCTTTAATTATTCCTTCCACAGAAAGTCCTATAACTGTTATCATTGCCTATACTTTCATAAATGCATCATGAAAACAGGATTTTTTGGTCAAAATGGTGGAAGGCATTTTAATGACATCAAGGATCTTATATTCTCAAAAAATATTTTTTCAGATGTATTTCATGTCAATATAAAAAAAAAGCAAACAAAAACTGAAGGCAGCTGGACTTGGGTAGTTTGTAGTTTCAGCTCAATGTCAGACTCTCAATGTCTCCATGCTAGGAAGATCCAGGATCTAAGCGCTCTACTATTGACTGTTCCCAATTCTAAGAAGACATATTCAGTTCTTTGTGCTCTACGTCACATAAGAGAAGGAAGGGCAGCTGGACCCACGTGGCTGCAGCCCAGCGCCATCACACCCCAGTGTGGCCATGCTAGGGGAGGGTCCGGGAGCCAAGTGCTTTACTGCGAAATGTCCTCAGCTCCGCAGAGCTTTTACCTTCACTTTTTGTTTTTTTTAAAGAGAGTGGACGCAGTGCCCTTTGCTTGGCAACGACCACCGGCTGACTTCCTTCCGGCTCCCCGGCTGGCCCCCCTTCCTGCTCCCACCTTCCAGGCGGTCACGAGGTGAGGTCTGGCCCTGGTGGCTTTGCCCCTGGCCCCGGGGGGCTTCTCTTCCTTGTGCACCTTCAGGTGCTGCCGCAGGTGGCAGCTCTGGCTGAAGCACTTGCCGCACTCGGCACACTGGTAGGGCTTCTCCCCGGTGTGGGTCCTCTGGTGCTGGATGAGGTGGCAGCTCTGGCTGAAGCAGCGGCCGCACTCGTCACACTGGTAGGGCTTCTCCCCAGTGTGGATTCTCTGGTGCTGGATGAGGTTGGAGCTCTGCTTAAACCTTTCTCCACACTCGTCACACTTATAGGGCTTCTCCCCGGTATGGACGCGGCGATGCTGAATGAGGTTGGAGCTCTGAAAGAAGCTCTTACCACAGTCAGCACACTGATGGGACTTCTTCCCAGTATGGATCTTCTGGTGCTGGAAAAGAGTCGAACTCTGACCGAAGCACTTTTCACACTCAACACATTTGTAGGGTTTCTCGTCCAAGCCTCTTCTCAGTCTGTTCAAGCCCGAGTCGAAGCGGACGGCCACTCCCCATTTCTGCCGTTGCCGGGCAGCCTTGCGCTTGTTCTTACTCTCATAGGCTTTGCCTTGGCCTGAGGTTCGAGAAATGCCCCCTTTGGGTTTTGCTAGCCTCATGGCGACAGCCAAATGTGTGCGTGACAGTGTACTATCTTCTTGCGAACTAAGTTCTCATTTCCTACAGTGAGCTCAGACTTTTCTGTGTGTAGAAAAAACAGGACAAAACAAATTATAGATGATCCATTACTCAACTTTAATATCTCTTCAATCCATCAAAAATATACTGAGGAGTAAATTAAAAATGTATTTAACACAAGCAAAAACAAAGGTAATTCTGGGAAGAAAATATTTGCAAAATATGTAACTCGAATAATCCCAGAGGTTAAACTTTATACATACTGTCAAATTTTTATTTATCTGAGTTTTATCTGCTGGGAAGGACATAAGGGGATGAGGCAAAACAGACTGCCTAAGCATTACCAAACGAATACAGTGCTGTAAAGTACTAACGAGGAGGCAAGATAGAATCTTATGGAAATAGTAGATGTAACTTCAAAACACACTCAATGTTCAACAAAATATCTTTAAATTTACTCCCACCTGAAATTTCTCATTCAATGGTGACTATGGGGTCAAGGTGTCCAAGTTTGAAAGAGAAGTCAAATTGCACTACTTCATGATAGTCTCATTATCCGTTTCACCATCCTATTTCCACCACTAAACTCAACACCCGAGCTCTACAGAGCACAGAGTTTTGAGAGCAGGAGCTACAGGTGATAATGGTGACACGTGCCAGTAACCCCAGCATTCGGGAAGGCCAACACAGGAAAACTGTGAGTTCAAGTCCCGCCTGGTCAATTCAGTGGCTTTGTTAGACCCTGTATCAAAAAATAAAATATTTTTAAAAGCTGCGCCTGGGGCTGTAGCTGCAGCTCAGGGAAAAACCTGTAAGCCCAACCAAGTACTAGGAGGGGTTAAAAAAAAAAGAAGCTACTTTGTAAGGTGTTTTTAAGTGTCAATAACTACGAGGTGAGAAAGACCCAACAAAGGGATGCTTTGTTGCTGCCTTTTCTGGACTCTAATGATCCAATAAGAACAGTGTTTTGAAACACGAAAACAAGAGGACTGTGTTTGGAAAGAAAACCTCAACAGAATTGTTAATTAAATTGATAGGAGAATTAAACTGAAAGTGTAGTAGGTAAACACCAGAAAAGAAGTAATTTTCATGTAAAACTAGGATAGAATTTTAAAAATACCCACATGCTGGGAAATAAGAAAGTCTGGTGTGTCAAAGTTATTTCAATTACCCAAACAAAGGAAACTGCCCTAACTCCAAGTAGGTGGCTTTGTGGGAGAAGCTTTGGCTGCAGGAGCAGTGACACCTTGTGTCGGAAGGTAGACCTAACTAGCAGCTACCGCCCCGGGTTCCTCTGCACAGAGGCGCTCAAAGCAGGTAAAGGAACATACAAGTGGCAGTATTTGTCCCTTGCCCTTCTTTCACCTTGCCTAATACGTGAGGTCTAGGGCTTTTTCTGAATATTTAACGTCATCTGCTGCAATTACGGCCAATCTCAGAGCCAGCAAACTGTAGTATAATGAAGTTTCGGGGTGGGGGGAGGGACGACTTCCCATTCATTAACTTCATCCTTCCAACAGTTACAGCCCCGGCCCGCTACACGGTGCGCTGGGTACATGGTGGCCCAAAAATAGTTAACAATTACACATCTGTTTGAACAGCATATGTCTATTTTTTTTCATGCCAAGGGGACCAGATCGAACAGAAACTCCAGCGTCAGAGCTGCCCTGGGTGAGGACACTGCGGGATCGGGGCGGGCCGACGCTCCGTCACCTTATTTACTGATCCCTCACCCCGCCTCGGCGCGCGTCCCCGGCCCGGAGAGGCGGCTGCGCGCCCGGCTGCCCGGCTCCCGGCCGCGTCCTCCTCCTCGAGCCGGAGCAGGCGCAGCGCCGGCGGAAAGCCGAGGCACCGACCCCAGGCGGATCGCGAGGCCCGAGCGCCTGCACAATAGGCCGCGTGCGGGCCGCGCCCAGCCAGCGAGCAGCGGCGCCGGGGCCCCGGCCCTCCCGCGATCCCGGTCTACTCCAGCCCGCCCCTCCCGCCCGGCAGCGCTCACTGCGCAGCCCGCCCGCCCCGAGCTGCTGGCCCGCCCGGCCGGCGCCCGAGAACCCGCCGCGGCCCGCGCCTCTCACCGCTCCCGCCACCGCCCTGGCCGCGCCTCTCACGCTGCCGGAAGTGCGGGCCATTTGCCCGCAACGCCGCGGCCGTTCTAGGAGCGGGGCTGAGCGAGCCTCTATGGTCCTGGCGGCTCACGGCTCCCGCCGCCGGAAATGCTGCCGCTCTAGGAACGGAGCGGAGCGGAGCGACTTCTATGGTCCCGCGCCGGCTCGGGTCTCCCGCCGCCCCGCTGCGCCTGTTCCGCCCCCGGAATTGCGGCCGCCTCGGAATCGCGGAGGGACAGCCACGGTGATTTGGGCCGCCCGCGGGCCGCTCGTCGCCCAGGTTACCGGACTGTGGCTCCCCACGCGGGAGGCGCCGTGGCCCCGGACTGTAGCGCCGTGCGGCGATCGAGGGCCGGCGTGCGCCCGCCGAAGCCGCGTTGCTGCCGCACCCTGCGTCTGTGGTGCTCTCGGGGCGCACGTGTAGTCCCACGATCGCAGGCGAGGCCCACTCGAGTGCGCGGACGCCGAGAGCGCGGCCCCGCCCCTCTCCTGTGGGTCCGGTTCGCGCGCCCATTCTGAGATGCGGGTCCTACGGAGCCCCAACCTTGCCGGGCGGCTGATGGCCTGACACTCCCCTGGCCACGTGTGGTGGATAACCGGGCTGTCCCCACGAGGGCCCTGTGTGCCTGGTGGCTCACGGTGACCCGCGCGCCCATCCCACGCACGCACACTGTGCCTGGGACTTGCCCTGGCCACTGCACAAGTGGACGCGAGGTCCGGGCCCTGAGGCAGCTTGGAGTCACCGCTTCTGGCGGCACTGTGCCGTTCCTCTGCGCACAGAACGGGAAGATGCAGGAGCAGCCGGGCCCGGCGGGCCACGACAGCCCCCGAAGTGTGCCCCAGAAGTGAATGCTCTCCTCCTGCCGACCCTGAGAGCCAGGGACAAGGATCGTCCCCACGTTGCTCGCTATGACTCACCCAGTTTTGTGCACTTATGCCAGGCAAATCGAGATAGTGTTTATTCTGGTAAATGGGGAAAAAGTTACTTAAAGGTAGCTTTGAGTAAGATGGAACAGCTGAAAGTCTCAAATCACCATCTTCATCTACTTCAGATGAGCAAAAGTCTCATCAGTTGCAAAAGCTCGTTTCCAGGGCTAGTTTCTGAATTTATAATTAAGCCGTAGCAGTCAGATGAGGACAGATGTCACGGCTGGGTCTAACCCTTGTGCCTGTCTCAGGTCACAGTCAGCGCCGGGACTGAACCAGCATCCGCTTGGCTCATCTGTCTCGGTGCGCAGTTAGCACCGAGATGTATGTAACGGCCGTCTCGGTACACACCTGTCCCAGGTCACAGCACTGTGGCTCTCACCAGCAGCCGGCCAGTGCAGCATGTCTCGGGCCACCACTGGCACCAGGATCTGACTAACATCTTAGTTCCTCGTCGCTGGGACAGAACACCCCACGTCCACAGCGTGAGGGAAGAAAGGTTTATTTCAGCTCAGTTGGTTCGAGAGCAGCCTGCGGTGACAGATGCGCACTGTGGAGTCCTAGCCAGAGAGAAGCTGTCCGTGGCATGGCGGTCAGGAAGCCGAGAGCGTGAGAAAGGCCAGAGCTAGTGTCGACCCTCCTGGACCGAGCCTCAGGTATCTGCCCCTTCTGCCCCTGCGCCACCTTCTAACATTGCGCGGAATCCATAGATACTCCACGACATCCAGTGTGTGAGGCTTTGGGGGACATCCAAGATCCAAAACATTGCAGCACCTCACCCTCTCAGGTCACGGTTAGCAGCAGGGTGGGAGGAGTTGTTGGACACAGGGGGCCGGGTGGGTCTCCGCTGGCATCTGCTTGTCCTGTGTCTGGCATTGCCCCCTCTTTGCCGTCCACATCCTACTTTTGAAGGGAGATTGTGGAGCACATCTCCATTCCCTGGACAACACACCCATCCATTTGAAATCCTGTCCTGCCAGAACGGTCCTGAGGAGGAAACTGAGGCAAGTGACCATGTGGGCTCCAATTTAGGTGACCCTGGCACACCTCTCAAACCTCACAGGACAAGCAGAGCTGTTCGGAGAGCCAGCTGAGGGTGTCATTGTTAGTCACCAGAGCCTGACCCGTTTCTGAACTGTGTTGGACGTTCCTAGTTTTGAGAAGGGCCTGCCGTGCTTTGGTGAGCTGAGGCCCACCATTACCTGCTTCCGGGCACAATTCCTTCCTGCTGCCTCGGCGCCGGGATCCCTGTCTCGCTGCCACCCAGGGCGCTTTTCTGCCTACAAGTGCCTAGTAAATCACACCTTGTGCACTCCCTCTGGGGGTCTCACACGACCCTCCCAGGGAAGGGCTTTTTTCAAACCCCACCCAAAGTCACTTGTACTTGAAATCTAACTAGTGAACTCAGTTTTGTAAACTGAGGAGTCAAGTCTGGCGGCTTGAGAGTCAAGAGTTCCAACTTGTTTTAGGCAAATAAGTTATCAGGAGTGGCTACCGGTCATACTTACAACCAGAGAAGGGGAAATGGGGTGAGTGAGGCAGCTAACAGCTCATCTTCCCAAGAACCTGAGCCGAGAGTGGCCAGGCCCTCAGTGACACAGGCAGGGAAACTGCCAGCAGGGGCCACTGGCCCCTGAGTGTGGGGTGTTTGAGGGGCTCCTTCAAGGGGAAGAATCCTCTAAGCTGAGAAAACAGCCTGGAAGGCAACTTCCGCTTCCGCTGGCTTTGTCGCTGCGTTGGTCCCCTTAAATATGTGTAAATATAAGAGGTGAATATTTAAATAAAGACAGTTTATTGCCGTAAAAGACATGACACCAAGAACCCCCCTCAAACACTCCTTGTCACTGTCATTTTGAACACAGATATCCCAACTTTCTAGTTGCTTTTCCAAGCGGTTCCGGAAGTCGCCCCTCCTGAGTCTCTTTACAAAGTGTGGTGAAGAGTCCAGCAGAAAGGCGGGCGGGCTCGTGAGGGCGTGATGGGCATCCCCATCCGCCTTCGTCACTGGACACGCTGTGAGGACTGGCAGAGCCGCTCCAGAAGGTGGCAGGAGAGGTGTGTGTGTGTGTGAGAGGCCGGAAGTATCCTGAGGGCTCACAGCCATGTGTCTGTCATAAATTTCTAGGAAGATGCAAATATTCTCCGTATTTTTTATCGCTCCTTGTGCACATGTCTCGCAGAGCCCACGCTGACAAGGCGTGCTGTGGCCCCGGGCCCCGCTGGCAATGCTGATCTACCGCTCCGGCACCCAGGCTGGCCAGAGTACAGTGACAACAGCGGTCCTCCTCCCACCAGGTGGTGCCCGCAGCATAGGGGCCCTGAGCCAAGCCTGGGGGCTCTGTCCCCCAAGGCAAGCCTTTGCTTTGTTTCTTTTGGACTCTTGGGGACAGGAAACCTTGGGAATTCCCTGTCCTCAGCCTGCAGGAAGCATCCCTGTCAGAGCAGGCTATGGCCCTCAGGCACATCAACAGCTGGCTCCTTCCCAGCCGTGGCTCTCGGCAAGCTTCCGGCCTGGTCACTACAGGGGCAGGCCAAAGGGGAGAGGGCCGCTGTCCACCCTCGGCTGCCTGTGTCCCACACCTCCTCCTCCTCCACTTGGCCAGGCTAGGAAGCCTTGGCTCTGTTCCCTGAGCCCAAGGGTCAGATGCCAGGGAGAAAGGGCTTTGTTTTGACAGCAAGGTCTTTATAACCACTTTCTGTTAAACCCCCCAAGCAGGTAGCACATGGTTATCGCAGCAGAAAAACAAGCTGCTTGTGATCCCTTCTGGGTCATGTGTTTGGACAAAGAGTGCTGTTTTCGGGGGTCCACTTCTTTTGTAATCACACTGACCTCACCGGGGGCTGTTGGTCGTCTCCTCCAGTCCCCTGGGGAGCCGGGAAGCCAGTCCTGCTTAGCTTTCAGTCCCACTTAGCTTTTATTTATTTACTAATGTTTTCATGGCTGTTGAGGCCCTCAGGGCCCGATAGCCTCAGCATTGCTGACCCTGGCAGTTCAAGTCACGTGTGGTTTTGCTTGGTTACTGCTTGAAGTCAGGTGTTGCTTGTTTACCAAATTTAAGTCACGTGTTTTGCTTGTTTGCCGTTTGAAATCTGGATCAGGTGTGGAAACACGGGACTGTTAACAAGCGGGAAGGCAGGGAGGGTATAAGAGGAAGACTGTAGATAACGCGTCTTTTGCAGCGTCTCTTGCAAGAGTCCGGTATTCAGTCTGCACTCGCCCTCTCGCAGTCTCGTTGACTGAGTGGGCTCGGTCCGGTGGCGTTGGGAACTGGGCCCCGGGCCTGCACCCTGAGCTCATCCTCAGCCCACTTTGCTTAGTTTTTTATTTTGAGACAGAGTCTCACTAGGTTGCTAAATTCGCCAGGTTGGGCTTAAACTTGAGATCCTTCTGCTTCAGCTTCCCCAAGTACTGGGATCACAGAGCTTGCGCCCTCTGGCCAGACTGAAAAGAGCACTTTTTTTTGACCGGGATCTGTGCTTTATCTTTGGGCACCCTGAGCCTGGAGACACCAAGAACACGAGACACGCCACACTGGGTGGAGAAGCTCTCCTCTGAACGAGCAGGGAGCCGCAGTCCGTGCCTGCCACCGGGTTGGGACCGGCCTGGTCTAGCACCTTTGTAGACCGCCCCGTAAAGCACGTGGCCTGGCCTGGGGGTGCCGCCCTGCGATCACGGCATTGCAGGGAGGCTGAGGCAGGAAATCCTGAGATTGAGCCCAGTCGGGGCAACTTAACAAGATGCTGCCTTAAAAATCAAAACTAAAAAAATGGGCTGGGGTTGTAGCACCATGTGAAGGCCCTGGCTTGGATCTTGAGCACAAAAAAACAACAGAAAAAGCAGATGTGATGCTTATGAACCCCTCAGAAAGCTAGAGAAAAATGACAGCTTCCCCTTTTAAATGTGCAGATGGCTAGATACTTTTTCCTAGCCGTGACATTTCACAATCAGTTTCGATGATGTTTGTTTTGAAAGTGACACTGGCCTAAAAATGCCTTACAACACATCCTCACAGCTACAAGCTCCAGCCGACGGCGTCCACGCTGGTAGTGACAGGGTTTCCTGCCCTGACGGCTTCTCAAGCTCTGGACTGGTGCCACCACTACACGCTGCCAGGGGGTTGGCCTGCGACATGTCACACTTTGCTGCTGACCCCGCTTCGCCTCCCTCCTGGAGCCTCCTGGCTCTGCCCTGCTCCCTGTGGACACGGCATGTCTGGCGACTGCTCTGGAGGCTTGAACACAGGGAGGACGGCTGGTCCATCTCCGTCCCTCTGGGATGCAGCCCAGACCTGGGGTAGAGTGACTGCCCAGCAGTGGACCTGCAGTAGCCCCAGACCTGAGGCCGTAACCTGCAGACAGGGAGCAGACTTGCCTGGGCTCATGCCCAGCCCCTCTGCCCTCTCCCAGCTGCCCTCTCTGAGCCCTGCCCGGAAGATCCCTGAGCCCCTTCTTGCTCACTCATTTATTTGTATTTGTATATACTTTTGTGGTCTGGGGATCAAACACTAGACCTCTGCACGGATACACATTTATTTTTATTTTTTTTCTTGAGACAGGGTCTTACTCTGTAGCCAGGCTGGTTCTGAGCTTACTGTGTAGTCCAGACTGGTCTCGAACACACAGCAACACTCCTCCTGCCTCAGTCTCCCGAGTGCCAAGTTAAGAGTCGTGCGCCACCACGCCTCGCTTATGTGGTGCTGGGGAATTGAACTCGGGTACTTAGCGCTGGTACTTTAACTTCTGAGCTATTCCTCTAGCCCCCTCCTTTTAAATTTTGAAGCAAGTTCTAAGTTGTCCAGTCTGGGCTTTCCCTTGTTATCCTCCTGTCTCAGTCTTCCAAAATGCTGGGATTACAGGCCTGGGCCATCATGCCCAGCTCTGAGGCTTCTGATGCTGAGATCCTATAGAGCCGGGTCACCCTGCTGCTCACACTGCGGCCCCACCAGCATCCCAGCTCCGTGCGTCAGGCCACACTGACCTCAGCTGGGCACGGTCAGTGTTCGGAGCTGTGGGCAGAGGCTGTCCTGCCTACCGTGGCCCCACACAGTCCAAACGCTGTGAGATGAGAACTTCAGAGGTTGGCGCTAATCCCTGAGAAGCTCCCGCAGAGAGGAGAGACCAGGGCTCCGCAGGGCAGCTCCCCTGGCATGTCAGCCTCCATGACAGCTCAGCTGAACCCCCTCTCCAGCTGGTAACTCTGCCCAGCAAGGCTTCGTGCAGGGATTCTACAGCACTCCAGTGAACCCCTCCCTCCAACCAGTAACTCCGCATAACACGGCTTCTCGGTCCTGCCCTGCACAAGAGCCCATGCAGGATTCCTGCCGCACTGGGATAACGGAACCCCAACCAGCAGCCCTGCACACGTGACTTCTCAGCTTTGCCCCGCACTAGGGCCTGCGCAGGCTTCCTACGCACGGGTGGACCCGCACTCCAACCAGTATCTCGGCACAGCGTGGCTCTCAGCTTTGTCCCACACAGGAGCAAGCGCGGGTGGACCCTCCCACCTTCCCAGGCTTTGCTGCCCTCCCTGCAGAATCTGCTGCCCACAGCCCAGACGAGCTAGGCCTCTGGGCAGCTGTGACAGTCAGAGCGCCGGGGCTGTTGTGAAGCTGCAGAGCTTTGCCAGGCTCTCCATCGCTGGAGAACATATTTCTCAGTATCTGGCCCTGGAACGCCCAGCCCTCTCTCCCGCCCATAACTCCGTCCTCCATTTGCCCACTTTAGGAACGGCACACATGTCTGTGGGCAGCGCCGTGGACTCAGCGCTGCCTTCCTGAGCTGCCGCCGCCAGCGTCCTGCTAATGCCACGTACACCTGCCCCTCACTCAATGAAGTTCTTACTCTTTTACAGTTTCCTCTGGGTCTTGCTGAGAAACAAGGCTGATTTCTGCGGAAAGCAGCTTGGATCTTGGTGGTCTCGCTGGTGATCTGGCCTCCATGCCACGTCTTGGGGCTGTGCCGGGTGCCCTAGTGACTTGAGGGTTGAGGGCAGGGCATGCCCCAAGTGGCTGGCCACCCATGCTTTCCACAGCAGAGCTCCTGAGGGGCCACAGATGCAGGGTACACAGGGTGACAAGGATGGGCAGGGTCTGTGGAGCTCTGGGTGGAGGGTGAACCGGCCCCAGGGGCCACGCCCTTGAGCAGGGTGCAGGGTGTGTACAGGAGTGGCTGCCACCCACCTATGTAATGTGGCTGCTAACACAGTGGCAGGGCTGCCCACCGCCTGGCCAGCCTCACACATAGCCCCCAAGCGGCAGGCAGGTCCCTAGCTGCTGAGGCCAAGATCAGCTCCTGGGAACGCCCCCAGGGAGCAGGGCTGGGACGCTGGGCTCCTGGGTACTGCAGCTTTGGACAGGTTAGAAGCACAGGTGCCGAATTCCTTGGGCAGTGGCGTGATTAGTGTGGCCAGTTGGAGCCTGGCCTCCAGGACCCTGTGGCACTTGAGGCTGGAGGCAGCGGAAGGCGGCTACTCGGCCTCCACCAGCTGGGCCAGACGCTGCAGCATGGTCAAGCGCAGGGCTCGGAACCTGTCAGGAGACGCAGAAGCAAGGGCTCACTGAGACACAGGCCGGAGCGGGGAGGGAGCGCTCGGACACCCGGCCCAGGGACTGTGGCTCCCGCCACTGCCTCTCCTCCAGCAAGGAGGGGAAAGCCCGGGTCCGGGAGCTGTGGGCCATGCCAGCTCAGGGGCAGAAGACGGCTTCTATGCCACGGACTGTGCCGCTGGGGCAGGAGCGCGCTGCGGCTGCTGGAAGCCGGGCTTCAGAGGGCTCTGCACGCCACCTGAGCTCACGTTTCACAGTATGAGTCTAGTTTCCTCTCTACACGCTGAAGAGACTGACCTGGATCCTGGGTATCCTGGGTCCCTTTCAGCTCTAGAACTCCAGGTGACGTGATCAGGGAGCCGCTGCCCAGCCAGCTCAAAATTCCTGCTGGCAGGACAGGCCTGGGACCCGGCTGAGTCTGCACCAGCGGGCAGTGCCCGCTTCCCCCAGTGGCTGTGTTTTCAGAGCGGGGCCACCGCAGAACTTGAGAACCGGATCAGGCGCCCGTTGCACCCCACCTCTGCCTTTCCGCCCCATTTCTTGCAGCCCCTCCGGCACTGGGAAGAGGCTGAGGCTGGGATTGGGGCAGTCAGGGCCCTGCCCCCTCCCCAGTACCGCAGGCGGTCACCCCAGTGAACCATCAGAATCAAGCAGGGGCCAAAGGACAGTGCTGGGCACCTGGCTGCAGGCCCCTGGACTGCGCGTGGGGCACCCACAGCCTGCAGAAGAGACTTGCCCGCAGGCACGGGGCACCTGCAGACCCGCCCCGGGGCCCGCACCCACGCGCGGCAGCTCGGTCCACACTGCTTACTTCATGGTCAGTTTGATTATTTCTCTTTCCTCCTCTTCTTTTAATTTTTCAACAAAACTGTCCAGCACCGGCATTTCAAACTTAATGTACTGAGCGACCTAGAAAACCCAAGAACGTTTTGGTGTGCTTTGCAGTGAAGCCTGGCAGGCGACCCCGTGGAGCCACTGTCCCATGTCCCTTGGCAGTGCCTCTCTTCCACCCTGTCTCCGCACTGCTCCCGGGCTGAGGGGGGCATAGGGATCTTCTTACCTACAAGGTACCGCTCAGCCCTGGGAGGGAGGAAGCACTGTGCTGAATATCAGGAATGGCCTCTGGACACCCTCGTGTCCCGCAGGGCTCAGGCACCTCCTCCCAGTGCCAGGCCCCAGGGGGTCTTTAACCTAATGATGAGGTGCACCCTCTGTGGACAGGAAGGGACGGACCAGGCTGGCCCCAGAGGACCCTGCTCCTCTACGCCTGGGCGGCAAGGAGGAAGGGCCGGGGCCCGCGGCATTGCTCACATCGTAGGGCACCTCCTCGCCCAGGTCGGCCTCCATCAGGAAGATCCGGGCGACCTTCTCGCAGGGCCCGTGCAGGATCCTGGTGACCAGGGGGTACTCGCAGTCCTTCAGCTTTGTCCGCTCTGAAACGGAGGCGGGTTGCACACCTCACGGGGTGCCAAGAGGGGCTAAGAGCGGATCGTGCGGGGACTGGGCGCCTCCTTCCGGCCTCACAGCGGCAGCAGCCCAGGGCCCTTGCCCGCCGGGGGGATGGCGCAGAGGTCTCGCCACACAAGCCCCGCTGAGATGAGCCCTCGTCGCGCCACCACCCGTCCCACTGGTGACCTCCCACTGCTTGCCAACCAGAAGTGTCACCCTCGCCTTGTCCCGTCACCTTAATGGCAGTTTGCCTTTGCTGAGTGGCTGTATGCGCGCTGGGTCTCACCGAGTCACTAAGGTGTCACCCAGGCTGGGCTCCAGTGTGCTACCCTGCCTCCGCCGCCCAGGGCGCTGGGGTGGCAGCCCTGCTTTCCCAACAGAGAGGTGGGAGCTGATGCTTACCTCCAGACTCATGGACAACATACAGCGCGAAGTCGCCTGGGCTGTCCTCCACCTGCACAGCGTCACCAGGAGTCAGGCCACGCGGGGCAGAAGCCACAGCCACACACACAGCCGGGGGCACCCCCTGCCGCACCGCCCAGCGCTTGCTGCTCCCGCCCGGAGCCACTGCTGGCCGCACTCACCCTGAACTTGTTCAGCAGCAGGGTGAGCACCTGCACGGCGTTCATGGTGCTGCTGACTCTCACGCTGGTCACCGTCCCGTAGGCAGGCGTGAACACTGAGGTCTGTGGGCGGGAAGACAGCTCAGGGCAGGCCGGGGTGACCACGTGCGTCGGACAGAGTGGGATGACCTGGAGCCTGGGATCACTGCCCCCGTCTGTCCTCAGACCTGGGTGGGCGCTCAGGCAAGCTGTAATGGGGTGTCTCACGGGGACCCTAAGGTACCCCTAGGGCCAGTGCTCCGGATCCCGGGAACTGGGCGGGGCGAGTCACAAGTGTCTGCTGACGCTAGGGCTGACAGTCCCCCGCCTCTCCCCGCCGTGTCCGAGTGGAGACCCCAGGTCCCACTGCAACAGTCCCTGTATGTGCCACTCTCCTCAGCCCTTCCTGGTGGCCAAAGTGCCACCTTTCCAAAAGCCCTGCGGTAATCCTAGCACTCTGGGGGGCTGGGTGGGAGGACTGCAAGTTTTAGTCTAGCTTGGGTAACTTAGAAACGTAGTGAAACTCTGCCTCAAAATCCATCGGGCTGGGGCTGTGCCCTAGTGTGAAGGCCTTGGGCTCCACTCCTGGCACCACAAACACAAAAACTACGGCCCTCGCTAAAAATGGCCAGAGCTTCCACAGCTCACACAGCCGCGACTTAACTCCGGTCGTACACATGAGCCAAGAGCCCTCGCCAG
The DNA here is from genome assembly GCA_004027205.1 of Ctenodactylus gundi. Classification (NCBI taxonomy): domain Eukaryota; kingdom Metazoa; phylum Chordata; class Mammalia; order Rodentia; family Ctenodactylidae; genus Ctenodactylus; species Ctenodactylus gundi. The sequence goes on along the minus strand of PVKB01002650.1, from coordinate 102,648 downwards.
TCATCCTGGCCTCCAGCCCCTCCTACAGCTTTCTCGGTGGGGAGCGGGGAAGAGAGGGATCAGTATATTCTTTTGTTGTGGTGCTGCTATGAAATCCCTGAATACGCGAGGCAAGCGCTCTAGCTCTGAGCTAATCCCTAGGCTTCTCCACTTAAAAAAAGTTTGAGATGAGGTCTAAGTTGCCTAGGCTTGCCTTGAACTCGCGATCCTCCTGCCCTGGCCTCTGGAGTAGTAGGGATCGCAGGCCGTGCACGCCACCGGGACCGGCGTCTGTTCCCGCAGGACTGTGCCCTTGCCTGGGTGGTGCCACGCTGTTGGCTGGATTCACAACTTTCTAGCTTTCTGATGGGGGGAGCCACGCCCGCGTAGCACAAGCCATGCTTGGGTCTCCCCCTGGGGCAGTGCGGTGCTGCCCACGTGGGCCAGTGCACCAGCCCGCCAGCACCCAGGTCACCAGGGGAACAAGGGACCCCGACAGTCACATGGCTGCTGAGTGACGCACCCAGGAGGCGCACCCGTGAGACACACCTCTGCCCATCCTCACCGTCAGCAGAGGGGCATGTGTACGAGACCCCAGGATGCGGCCTCTGCCTGGTGAGTCCCAGTGACCCTAGCCGGGGACCGAAACTCTGCGAGATCCACATACAGTCTTCAGGACTCAGCAGCCCACAGCTCGCCCTGCAACTGGCACCTGTCACTAGTCCCCCTCTCTTGAGAAGCCAAACACAGGGGCGAGAGGCCAGCCAGCTGTCAGCACGAACCACCTAGGAAGGGGGCATTCTGACCCAGGACGCCAGGACACCCTCCGCCCCCGGCAGAGCTGACGCCCCACAGGAAGCCTTCTCCTCCCTCCAGACAAGCTCAAGTCTGCGCGCTCCCCCTCCGCAGCCCACCCCGCTGGTCTCTACTGTGGGCCTCCATCTGGACCAGCGTCCCCTGCGGGGTCCTGAGGACTTGGGGTCCAGAAGTCCATTAGGATCTGGTTCCCAAGAGATGAGGGACAGAGCAGGCCAGCAGTTGGCAGGACATGGAAAGTCTTGTCCGCAGGACAGAGTTAGTGCCCCTTCTGCACGGTGCCTTTCTCACGGCGACACCAGCAAGGCCACGTGGGCTCAGTGGTCGGGGGCTGCTCTCTCACCAAGGCCACGCTCGGTCACACGGGCCAGGCACAGGATCAGCCACAGAGAACGCCCACCCGATCTGGGAGTCAGGCCTCCATCGCTGGGTCAGAGCAGCTGGGGAGGACAGCGGGGCGGGGGGCTGCTCCTCACATCGTGGCCTGTGGCTCAAGATGTTCAGACCTTTCTGGTTTTTTCTTTCTCTTTTCCCTGTAGTCCTAGAGACTGGGCCCGGGGCCTTCTTACTGAGCTACTTTTCCTTCTACTTTTTGCGTACCTGTTTCTGAGATGGGGTCTCACCGAGTCATTGAGTTGCCGGGGCTGGGCTCACACGTATGATCTTCCTCGTGCGGCTCCCTGAGTGTTGGGGTGACACCCCTGGGCCTGGCTGCCCTTAACTTCTAATAATTCAGATAGTGTCTGGACGTGAAGCGAGGGGAGGCTGGCCTTTAGTACAGGGCCCTCCTTCCCACCCTGGCCATCCAAAGAGTCTGAGACATGAGTCTGTGTGCTGGCCCCGCAGGGTCCAGGCCCCCCGGGGAAGCCTGGCCTGGCCAAGGCCCCCTGCAGAGCAGAGCTCAGGAATGGAGGCTGTGGTCACAGCCCCCCTGCTCCTTCCTATCACGGATATACGGTGTCTATGTGGTGATTTCAGTGGCCAACATGAGGCTTCCTGTGGTGTGACCCTCACAGAGGTGGGGCAGGGGCAGTTAGCGTCCCCAGCTGACCCCACTGCTGGGTCCCTTGGGTCATGGGGCCCAGACTCCTTTCTCCCAAGATCTCTGAACTGGAGGAAGACTGATCTCTCGCTCCCATTCCTTAAAGATTCTTAAATGTGTCCTCCAGACAGCGTGTCAGTGTGGGTACCACCTAGGCAGCGATGTTCGCATCGTGCAGGCCGAACTGCTTATGGGGCAAGCTCTGAACCTGAGCTGGGCGTGGCAGCACACACCAGTAACCCCAGCACTCAGGAGGCTGAGGCAGGAGGATTGCCACGAGATGGAGGCCAGCCCGGGCTGCCTAGTGAGCTCAGGCACAGCCTGGACAACACAGTGAGATCCTGTCTTGAAAAACAAAACAAACAAAACAAAAGATCTAAACAAGACTATGGCTCTGTGGCTAACCTCAGCCATTCCCCATCTCCTTTTAGCTTTCCTGGGTGTCCCCTTTCTCTTTTTCAAGAGCCCCAACTTTCAGATGGTCGTGGCTTTCTCTGGACCTTGCAAGGACACCCTGGTCACTCTTTACCTACTGCAGACCTAGCAGTGATAGAAGGGCATAGAGGAGGGGGACATCAGCGCCAGGCCCCCCTAGCTGAAGTCTGTATCCGACAGTTGGCTTGCCTCAGGCATGGTGGAATGTCCCCTTCAAGGCCTGGCCAGTGTTCTGCAGGTGTGGCCTGAGACCCCGCTTCCTCAGCCCCCACCTCCTATGAGTCACCTCTGTCCAAGAGGGCAGCTGGTGGAACACAAAGATCCCGGGACCCTCCCACGGGGCCTCACCCCGACGGCCATCCTGTCATTCACAGCCACAGTCCCTTGTCTTTTCCTGCCCGTTGTGGGAGTGACATACTGGGACCCGGTCTGCGCCCAGGGCCAGCACAGCGAACACTTGGCCAGAGTCAGTGTCAGAAAGTTCACAGGGCCAGGTCTCCCGAGAACCAGCTTGTGGCGCTGGGCACATCGTCACTGCGGGCTACACCTGCCCAGCAAGAGGGACAGCTGAATACGTGCTGTTCCCATGGATGGGCCGCTTGGCTGTGGCTGGGGACCTCACAGGAATGGCCGGAATCAGGAGGAAAGATGGATGGGGGAGGGGCAGGAAATGACCAAAATATGTTACGTGCCACTGGGTCTGGAGTCCAGCGTTCCAGGAGGACTACTGGTTCAAGTCCAGCCTGGGAAACTTAGCAAGTTAGTGAGACCCTGTCTCAAAAACTGAAACTATAAATGGACTGGGGCGGACGCAGCTCGATGGGAAGACCCTGGGATCCACCTCTAGTGCCACACATTGAGCTCCCAAGATGGGAAACTCCGTGGGGGTAGGGCGGGGAGAGGGGGTGGTGACGGGGATGATGAGGGCACTGGGAGGTGTTTGTGAGCCTGCCCAGGTGGACCCCAGGATCCTGAGAAAGAGAAAGGTGAAACAGCACCAGCGCCTCGAGCTCGCTGCCCAGAGTCCCCTGGGCGTGGAGGAGGGTGGGCCGCAGGGGCAGTGTGGCTCATCAGCGGGATGCGGGGGGACTCTGGTGAGCTGTTTCTCCCCAGCCCTTGAGACGATGGCCACAGCCCCCAGGGCCAGGCGGCGGGTACGCTGCTGGGCTGTGCCTGGGCTGCGTCCTGCACCCTCAGCCTCAGGGCCCCGGCAGGGCTGGGCAGGGAATCACCTTGTGATTGTAAAAGTGCCCGTTGATGGAGTAGCGGTGGTGCCGGACTCGCTGGGCTTCCCCAGGTGTGCGGCTCTTGGGCCGCCTCTGGACCACGCAGCTGGCATCGCTCTGGGTCCGTATCAACTGGGGGGCATCCTCCTCATCCCCTGGGATCCCTGCAGGGAGATAGGCAGGAGCGGGCAGTTGCCCCTCAGTAGCCCCAGGACCTGGTGGTAGCAAGCGCCCCTGCGTGAAGGCTGGCCCAGGCTGCAGACTGAACAGTGCCAGAGACCCTCGGTCTCTTTCCTGGTGCCCAGTGAGGTATCGGGGCAAGTGGCTCTGAGCACCCCTCAGGGTCAGGTCCCTGTCTATGCACAGAGGGGCAGGACCCAGCGGCACGCGAGGTTTCAGATCTCAGAGTGTAAAGACGTGTCTAGAAGCTGTGTCTAGAAGCCGTGTCCAGCCCCGAGGCCCCTGGGTACAGTGACACTGCGCGGGCCCAGGCACAGGCAGGCTGCCGCGTGTCTCCACTATCCCACGAAGAGGAGAGGGGCCGCTGTCCGAGGCTCCCCCTCCCTGCCCTACCCTGGACCACACAGGGCCACACCTCCAGGCCCCACTCACCTGAGCTGTCCCTGGAGCCCTCGGCTGGGTGCACAGGCTGAGCACTTGGCCCCCGGTCAGCGCCTGAGCCGTCCTGGGCTGGGGGCTCCATCCTGAGGGGGGACAACGGCAGTGCTCAGGTGGCCACTGGCAGAAAGGTGCCACTCAGGACAGACAGACAAAGACGGCTGCCTCCTGGGCAGGGGCAGGGACAGGGGAGGAAGCAGGAGGGGAGGCAGGGGATTAGAGGCCACAACGGGGCCAGGCCCGGCACACGGGCCTGTCATCTCAGCGCTCTGGGAGGCTGAGGCAGGAGGATGTCGAGTTCAAACCCAGCCTGGGCAACTTCGCAATTTACTAAGACTCTGTCAAATCAAAAATAAAAGGCAACTTCTGGGCCATATGGCAGGCGAGTAATAGCACGGTTCAACGTTTCCTCATAGACCCACTAAAAAATTTCAGATTACAGTTAAAAACTGCCTGTTCAACTTGGGGCCAGCAGGAGAGGCAGGAGGGCCCCGGTAACTGAAAGGAGGCCACCAGAGGTCAGAAATGCTGCACATGCATTAGATGTGAAGAAAACGACAGCCCAGGAAGCCACCCAGGCAGGTGTGAGGGGCCGCGAGCTGCTGGCACCCACGGGCAGAGGAAGGCCTGGAGGGGGTGCCTGAGACCGAGGTAAGAGCAGATCAGGGAGGCGGAAATTCACAGCAGCTGGTAGCCCCAGCCTGCAGAAAGAAGCTTGCGGGAAGGGCACCCCGCAAAGGCAGCGCGGGCTTTCCCTGGAGAAGGCTCTGCAGAGGCCAGACCAGACTGGCAGTGACAGAAGAAAACAAACAAGTGGGCGTGGCCTGCAGACACAGGGGCCAGCTCTGGGCAGTCTCACCTACGCACAGAGCCATGCGTGTGTGACCTCAGGACCAGGCCTGGCCAGGCTGGTGACTGCAGCTGCGTGCCCAGGGTGAGGACTCGGCTGTCTTCCCAAGGGCTGGTGGGTAGTTGGGCAGGGACAGGGACAGAAGCCATGCCAGGGCCACCAATGCCGGGCTGGAGGGGACCGGGGAGAATGGGGCATGGCCTGCGGTGTGGGGTTGCTGGGGGGTGAGACAAGTGGGTCCTGGGGACACAGGCTGCTGACGGCACCCGTGGCGGCTTTTTCCTCAGGGTTGAGGAACACATGGGTCACAAGTCCCAAGGAATCCTTTCAGCTCCAAGTCTGTGTGGCCAGAACTGTGACGCGTGAGCAGGGGAGACACAGCTGTGCGGCATGTGACGGTGCCACGTGCCCGCAGCCCAGTGTCGCCCACACACCTGAAGGGAGCGGAGTTTTGAGTGTCTGTCCTCAGAACACGGTGTCCCAGGCCCAGGCAATCAGGGCCGAGCCACTGCTGCCCTCCAGGAAGAGGGGGCCGACTTGGGACAAGACAGGAAACCCTTTCCGCTGATCTAAACTTCCTCCCGAGGGTAAGCACATCTGATTTTTAGTTCTTACACCTTTACACGACTTAAGTCTGACATCAGAATCAGGGCGGTGTAAGCCCTTCCCCACCCCAAGGCACCCAGGGGCGGCAGGTGGAGCGGTGGGCCCGGGGCTTGTCCCCAGCCCTGCGGGATGGAGGGGACGGGCTCCCAAAGTCCCCCATGACCAAGGGAGAAATGGAGGCCATCTCCTAGGGAAGCCACCCAGGGGAAGGACAGTGGGGGTATCATCAAGTGACAGAGGGGTCACTTGTCAAGGTCGGGGCTGGCCAGAGCCCCAGGGACACGACTCTCAGGGCTGGGGCCGATGTGGGTCTCGGGGCACCAGGCACTCACAGGGGGCCACTGGGCTGTGTGGGCATCCACGAGGCAGAGGGGAGGGGCGCTCGCTCGCGGTCCTGCATCTGGAGGCGGATGGGCCGGCGGAGGCCCCAGGCGATGTTGAGGAGGCCCTCGATGATCAGGGTCCCTTCCTCCTATGAACACACAAGGGTTGGTGCTTGCCGAATGGCGCTAAGAACAGGTCCACCTACGGTGAGCACTGAGCGCAGGGCCTTCGCTTGGAGCTCCAGCCCCTGACCACTGTTCGGTTTTGATGCTGAGAGAGGGTCTCACTAAGTCACTAAGTTGCTCAGGAAGAGCTTGAACTTAAAATCCTCCTGCCTCAGCCTCCCTCGGCCTGGTTCTGCAGCAATTCTGGGTCTCAACAATGTCAGAGTCCTTCCCATGCCGGAAAGGCCAGCCCTGACCTCAGGGCCTGGGAGTCCCTGCACAGAAAGGAAAGACAGGGCAGGCCCAGCCGCCCTGGGCTCACAGTCACCCCGGACTCCCAGAGGCTGCCGAGGGGCTCCCCCCGACCCCGGGGCTGTCCTGGCTCAGCCCCTGGGGTGCGCACCCTCAGGCCTCGGTGTACGTGGGCTAGGGCCTCAGACATGTGGTCCCTGCTGGTCTCGATCGCAGGAGGGCTTCTGTCACATCCAAGGAAGGTCACCTGGTCCACCCACAGTGGCAGCCCGACCCCTGCTGTGTCTGCCACCACATCCGAGGTGACCCGAGCTGTCGCTGTCCAAGCAGCACTAAGAACAGGCCCACAAGCAGTCCACCCCCACCCCAGCGTGGGGACCGCAAGATTAGGACCCCGCAGGCTGCCTCCTCACGAGGCTGGGTCTCGGGTGGGTTAGACGCCTAACTGGAGCCCAGGACTCTGGTCCAGTCAGTGCTGGTGTAACACGAGGGCAAATGCTGAGGAGGCGGGAGGCCCTGCCTCTCCCCCCGCCACAGCCGGCCCCACAGGAGGCCCGCCCTGCCTCTGCCTGCTCTGCAGGGCGAACATGTCCGGCCTCCCACACCTCCGGCTGTTTTCCTCCTGGACTTTCCTGAGCAGCTATTTTTGGCCCTCAGTGGTGTGGGTGAACATGTAAAAGGAGGAGGCGGGTGGAAGTCCGGCCAGTGGCCTCGGAGCCCCCTTCCCTGGCACAGCAAGCCACCGCCTTCCTCCCCGCGGCCAGCAACCAGGGCAGCCTTTGGGCCAGCCTGTATGCGCCCGCCCACCACCCTGCAGCCCCCAGGGCCCTCAGTCTCAGGTAAGACTGCGCACCTGCCTTCTGGTGTGAGCTGGACACCACAGCTTTTCTATCTCTGGGATCCCGGGATCCGGGCCAGGTATGGCGGTACCTACCTGTCACTCCAGGGCTCTGGGAAGCCGAGGCAGGAGGATTGCCAAGTTCGAGCCCAGCCTGGGTGACTCACTGACCTGACAAGACTCAGTCTCAAAGTAAGAACTCAGTGTTCCCTGCTGTGTGGCACCTCCAATACCACACCTGGCCTTAGCCCGGCTGGCACAAGCCCACAGGGTGGCAGGGGGCCTGGTGTCACAAAGGAGCCTTCCTGTGACATCACGGCTGGGGGGTATTTATGATCCTGTTTCACGGGAGGATGAGTGGAGGCTTGGAGAGATGATTTTGCCCAAGGACACAAGGTCAGTGGGTGGCAAGTCCTGGTGCTTTCTTTTTCTCTTTTCTTTCTTCATTATTTTTAAATTCAGCGCTGGGGACCAAACCCAGGAACTTCACACTGATCTGCATCTCCAGCCCTTTATAATTTTTTTAAATTTTGAGAGAAGGTCTTGTTCAGCTGCCCGGAGTGGGCTGGAACTGGGCAATCCTTCTGCCTCCGCCTCCCAGGGTATTGGATAGCAGGTGTGCACACCATGCTGGGCCGGGATCCCGGTTGCAGCCCTCCTCCTCCTGCACCTGGGCCTCTCCTCAGTGGCGCTCGGAGAACCCAGCCAGGACAGGGCCCAAGGCGGGGGGGCCTCCACACCAGCAGGAGGGAGGAGTCGGGCGGCCAGGCGTCCCACATTCCACCCCGCCTCAGGCTCCTGCGGGGAGGCCGTCTTGGGTGAGGGAGAGGACGCGGGGGGCCTGGCCGGCCCTCAGCCTGCGTTCCACTGGCTCACAGGTTGCCGCCTCTGCCCTGTCAGCAATGATGCAGTCCCGGCTGCTGCTGTCTGTGACCCACCTGCCCACCATTAGGGAGACCTCAGAGGAGACTCTGCCTGGGGGCCTGGAGCAGGAGCCCCCAGCCTCACCCAGCCTGCATGACTATGTGAGATCTATCTGCCAGCTGGCACAGCCCACATCTGTGCTGGACAAGGTCACGGCCCAAGGCAGATCCAGCCGACCTCATAGGCCACCCCGGCCCAGCAGGAAGAGCCACACTACCATGATCCCGCAGGACAACGCCTCCCGCCTCGGCGGCCAGCAGCCCACACTGCCCTCTGGTGGCACTGCTGACCCTGTGGACAGAAGGAACCTGCCCAGGACCAGCTCCACTGCTGGCCACTGGGGTGGGCACGCACGGGCGGACAGCGGCAGTGCCAGTGGGCCGCTCTGTGAGGCCAGGGCGCCTGGGCAGTCTCTGGCAACACCCTCCCAGCAAGGGCACCAGAGAACCAACCTGCAAAGCCAGACTCCCAAGGATCGCAGCCGGACCAGCACCCCCCGCTGCAGCCTCCGGCCCCACAGCACCCTCCGAGGTCTCTACTGGCACCTCCCGGTGATCCACGAACTCTGACCTCCAGTAAAAGCTATGACGAGCAGGCCGGGTCCTTGTCAACCCTGCCGCTCCCCACGGGCGAACACTGTCCCGGGTGGGTCGTGGGGGGGGGGGGCGCTTCCTGGCAGGGATTGCCTGCTTTGGCAACTCATCCCGAGGCTTCCAGCTATTTGGTGACCCCATGGGCCAGGCTGCTGAGCCCAGCCTTGCTGTGCCCTCTGCAGAGCTCCAGACACCCCAGCTGGGCTGGCGTGCTCTTAGCTAGCAACCGCACAGACCCCAAGCTGCACCGTGGTGGAGGAAGGGGTGTGGTGTATTAGTGGTGTGTGTGTCTGGGACCTCTGGACTCTGGGTTCCGCTGCAAATATCCCATTATGGTTTGGATCTGGAAGGTCCTCCCAAAGCACTCTGCCATCCCACAAGGCCCAGACAGCTATGCACACCTTGCAGCAGGTGCAGGGAGAGGACCCTGCCCAGCGCTCAGGAAGCCCAGAGAAGGTCATGTCCAACAGGGTCCTGCAGACCCCGTGTGACAGTGAAGGGCAGGCAGCTCCGGGGGATTAGCTCCCCGAGGGCCTACAACGGGGGCACGGGCACGGGCCAGGAGGCCCCTGCCTGAGGAGCCAGGGCAACAGACAGCCCCGTATCCCAGGACCTGCTCACATGCCCAACGGAGACCTCTGAGCATCCCCGACCTTCACGATGAAAATGGCCACACTGCACTGTAGACACGGGGCCAGGCTGCACGGCCACAGGGCCATCTCTACCCCAAGGCCACCCTGGGCTGAGGTGGGGGTGTCCAATCCGTGGCCGGTCGGTTTTGCCTTTCTTTCTTTCTTTTTTTTTTTTTTTGAGTGAAGAGGATCTGCCTTGGGACTTGCATGAACACGTGATATACTTACTGTACACATACAGCTGCACTAAAGCTCACGTTCCAAACTTCGTAACATTAAACAAGTCAGGGCCAAAACACCTCCAGCAGGCCGTACGCTGGACTTACGACGTGCGACAGCATGAAAATGGAGATCTCTGTCCTAAGACCCTTGTGCCACAGTAACTGCAGAAGGGGTCAGGTGTGGGGTACACTGGAGGGTGCGCGGAGACGGCCTGGTACTAGGAAGGTCCCAGGACCCAAGACACCCCAGTCTGCAGAGGCGGGCTATGCACCCTCGGTGAGATCTCTGGTGCCCCAGAAGCAGCCGAACCCTCAGACTCTGGACCCTGAGCCTCTTGGGCCTGCAGCCTTGCCAGACACACATGGCACTGCTGGCCTGCTTAGGGCTGCAGAAGGTTCCGAGGTCCCTTCTGGCTTCAAGACCAGTTGATCTGTCATAGGGTCAGGGACATGGCTGCGGGTCCACTTCCTGGCCCACAAGCTATCGGGTACCCCTCCCCACTTTGGAGAGCCCGCTTCTCTCGTGGACTCCTGCACAGGTGCAGGGCTAGTGCCCTACAGAGGTCGTTAGCGTGGAGACTCCAGGGTCAAGGCTAAGCTCTGACTGATGGCTCCTGCCCTGACCTCCCCTTGGAAGGGCCCCTGGGTTGGGGAGACTGGGCGGCTGGGAGGGCAGAGGGGAGAGGGGAGAGGGGAGGAATCCGCCCTGTCACCCTTCCCCAGGGGTTGCTCTGTGGCTAGACAGGGGACAACCAGGGCCTTCCACGGGTCCCAGAGAGTTCACGGACAGAAGCCCAGCGGAAGATCTCAGGCACACCAGGCCTTGCAGGGGCTGGAAATGGTCTCAACTCCCTCAGCAGCGCAGATCAAAAATCAGGCCCCCTTGGTCCTTATTTGCCACGTCCCTCCCATCCCCACTTCCCAACACCCCGGAGCTCAGGCCTCCCACAACCTGCCCTGAGCCTGCACCTGCTGGCTAGGCACCAGGGGCCACCAGGGGCCTGGCCCAGGGCAGGCAGAACTGAGGGGGGCTGAACCCATCCAAGGGGCTCACTGTTCAGGGACGAAACCCTACGTAGCAAGATGGCCGGGCTGGGGCCATGCGGGAGGCAGGAGAGCACTGGGCAGGGGCAGGACAGGGTGGCTCTTCCTTGGGAGGAAAGACAGAGGAAGCTGCACCACACAGCCTGAACGAGGGAGAGCTGTGCGGCCAGCGCCAAGGCCTAGGCAGGAGGCCCCTGTGGGAAGGCGCAGTGTGAGGTTCGTGCCCCTCCTGGCGGTCACGGCAGCCCAGTCTCTGTGCCCGGAGGCTGGACCGGGTGTCCACAGGCAGTGATAGGCAGCAGGCACCTGTCCGAGCCACCTGCCCACTGTCTGCTGGGTGCCCATCGATGGACATGGGCAGAAGGATAACTAATGAAAACAAGAATAGAAGGCTGCTGGCTGGGGGCCCCTACTCTCGCCAGGTCCCTGGGGGTCCCTGTGCCTGTGACAGCCAATCGGAGGGGCCTTCCAAGGAAGGTCAGGGCCTAATGGCCTCTGTAAGAATGGTGAATGGGGCACAGGCTCTGTGTCTGTGTAGGAGTCCACGGGGATAAGCGGGGACTCCAAAGCAGGGAGGGGCACCTGGTAGCCTTGGGGTCAAGACCCACAGCCACGTCCTTGACCCTAGAGACAGTCCATTGGCTTGCCACACACTGGTAGCCAGAGAATGTCCAGGGACTGGCTGGACCCCTCTGCACAAGACTCAGCACTGCGCTGTGAAATGCCAGTCAGAAGCCACGGCCCGGGCTGCCGTGGGAGACGCCGGGGGTACCAGGTGACAGAGACCAGAGAGGCTGAGCTCGGGTCCTGCCGCATTCTGTGAGGCCCCTGTGGTGGCTCCGGATTCACAAAAGTCCAGGTAGCCAACTTCTCTGGAAAAGCCTGGTTTGTTCCTCAGGGAAGCCGGGGGCTGGAGCCCCTCCCTGGGACCCACGGTGGCGCAGCGCCCACTGCACGGAGGACCGGGGCACTGGGTGAGAAGGCGCAGACCCCTGGCTATGCTGAGGGGACAGAAGCTGACTCTCGCAGGTGCCCTGCACCGAGTGGGTGGGAGTAGGCAACAGACAGACGTGAAGTAGGGTTCTCCACATCTAAGACGCCAGAGCCCAGCGTTCGCCCAGAGGTCCAAGGAGGAGGCACCGCCTCCCAAGGTGACCCCTGCCCGCTCTGCTCTCTCGCAGGGGTGCCCCAGCCCCGTCCTGCCTGGGTAGCCTGAACCCGGCCAGAGACAGCCAAGGGCAGCTCTCCCCCTCGCTCCCCTGAGGGCGGCGCCTCTGTGGGAGGAGGGCCCCTGGGCGGCAGGTGTGAGCGGGGCAGACGCGTGGGACACCTCGGCCCGTGGGCGAGCTCACCTCCTGGAGTCGCAGCTGGAAGCTCCGGCCCTGGTGGTAGCAGTTGTAGGTCTTCAGCAGACTCAGCAGCTCCGACCTGGAGGGACGCGCGGCGCGTTGGGGCAAGGCTGGCTGGGGCACCACTGCCCGCCTCCGCGTCTCCACCAGCACAAAGAATCTGACTGTGCCCCCCATTGCTGGCCCTGCATCTTCCAGGTCCTGCGTGCAGCCCCTGGGGGGCAGGGCTGGGCCGGGCGGGGCAACACTTCCAGGCGTGTGGCATCTGCCTCCACCAACCCGTCACAGCTGGGCCGCACAGCTGCGCCCCGTGTGGGTTTTGCCATCCCCACACCGCGTGGCTTGCCCGTGGCAGAGGCAGAGTCTTGGGCTCCAGCTAGGCACCAAAAGCCCCCTGGGGTTTGTACGGACGACCCTCCAGCCAGGCCTGGGGTGGTGCAGGCCCGTGACCCCAGCGTGCTGAGGGGCTGACGCAGGCCAGCCAGGTCCAGCCTACGCACGTGGCGGCCTGGACTCTGCTGCAGTGGGTGGCCCTCAGTACCGCAGGCAGCACCCCTGACCCTTCCCACTGTCGCCCCCTTTCACTTCCCTGGGGACTCCCAGGGTCCTGACCCTTCCCAAGATGACCTCTGACTCACTTCCTCGGGGCTCTCCTGGTGTCCCCGGCCCTTGCACCCACAGCCGGCTCACTTCCGCTGTGGGCACCCCCGCTGGGGGCGCCGGCATTTCACAGGCCCTGACCTTCCCATGCTCATTAACTGCTCCAAGGGCCCCGGGTGGAGGGGAAGCCTGCCTCTCCCCAGCCGGACTTTCCAGGGTTGTCAAGGCAGGGGTGAAGGGCTGGGAAGGCCCTGAGGGCCAGGGAGCCGCGTGACCCAAACGCTTTCTCCTGGTGTGACGGGAAACCACGGTGCAGGAGATGCGAGCCCTATGGGTAACTCAAATGTGCAAGAAGCCACATTTGCAAGGAGAGACAGGGAGTCGGTCAGTGCTGACGACCGTCAGGGGACGTCTGCCTAGCTCGCTACCCACCCACGGGGCGTCCACGTCTCACGCTAGCAACGTCTGGGCTTTCTTTTATGTTGCACCAGAATCACCGCATGGCTGCCAGTAACGGTGCCACCTTGTCCCCTTGTGGCCGTCCGGCAGGGTGAGGCCACAGGAGATGGCGGCGGTAGCGCCTGCCGGGTGCCACACTTACTTCCGGATGAACTTGCCGCTGCCGATGGGCACGTGGATGCTGGAAGCGTCTTCCTTCATCTTCTCTCTCTGCAGACGGGAAGTCACCTGTCGGGACACCAGGAGGGCGCAGCCACGTGAGCTGGGGGCCCGGCCAGGGCAGCGCCTGATACCCCAGTCTTGGCACAAGGCCACTGGTCAGGGCCTCCTCCCTGTGCAGAGCCGGGGGATGCTGGGAGCCAGGCCAGGGGCTGCCGGCACTCCGGAGATCTCCCCAGGGATCGGGGTGGGGCTCCTAAACATGCACTCTGGCCCAGGATGGGCACCCTGCAGGGTGGTGCGGGCAGGGTGGAGGGAGGCTCAGAGCACGTCCCCTCTGTGTGCGGGACAGATGCTGAGCGCCTCCTGTGGGCTGGGTGATGCGGGAACCACGTGCTCCCATCTGGTGACTGTGAAGAGCCCAGTGGTGGCCTGGGTGGCCCAGCCAGCAGCGGCCGGCCTCGTGTCTCCTAACCCCTCTTCTGGGGTGCTCCAGGGAAGTGACCCGGCCCCACGCCACCTCCCCGCCTCTGCACACTGGGCTCTCCAGCTTCTGGGGTCCCCAGTGAACTCCTGCGTGGAGCTGTCCATGTCTCTATATTTTCACAACCATGAAAAGTAGAATATTTGTCAGGGGCGGTGGCGCAGGCCTGTAATTCTAGCTCCCTGGGAAACTGAGGCAGGAGGATGGTAAGTCTGAGCCCCACTTGGGCAACTTAGCAAGACCCTGCCTCAAATAAGTGATTTTAAAAAGGGGTGCTGAGGCTATAGCTCAGTGTGAAGGTCCTGGGTTCAATCCCCGGTGCCACAAAGAAAAAGAAAGGTGTTAGGGCCTGCTAAAGCCCTTCCCGGTGCCGAGGAGCGCTTAGGCAAGCCGTTCTGCCTGGCCTCTCTGCCCCCACTGCAGCAGGGGGCAGTCCCAGGGCCCCCAGTGTGCGCTCAGTCCCCAGGACAGCAGGGCAGTCTGGGTAAACGCACGCCCTAGAACAGTCTTTTCCATCTTCCCCAGCAATGGCTGACTGTAGGTTGGGACTGAGTCTTACCACACAGGCAGAGGGAACAGGGCGCACAGAGAGGGGAGGGGGCTGCCAGGACTTTGGGTCTGTGGTCCTGACACCCCTCTGCCCTGCTCTGGGGTGGGGCAGACATGCCGGCAGAGATCAGGCCGCTGCAGGGAAGGCTGGACCTGCAGGGCCCTGTGGGGTCCTGCCGGGGGCCTCCACACTTCTCACCAGCAACAGGGATTTCAGAGGGTGTTTCAGTTCCCGCACTGGCACTGGCCTGGGGAAACAGACCTTCCTCCCCTGGGGCAGTTCCTCAAACACACAGGGCCAAGCCTGTTTCTGCCGGGAGACTCCGCCCAGGTTCTGGGTGGGAAGGAGCAGCGCTTCCATGGCCCACAGCACCACTGCACCCGGCTTCGCAGACGTTCCTCATAAGGGCTGGGTGCCCAGAAAGACAGAAGCTGGCTCCTTCCTTGCTACACTGCCCACTTCTGCCTGGCCCTCTTGGTGGGTGCCCCATCCTTCCTCCCAAGGCTTTGCAGAACTCCTCTTCCTCCTTCAGGATTGCCAGGCCAGGGCACCCCCTGCGGGTGAGCTGCCCCCTCAGCCCTGGCACCTCCTGATTTCCCGCTATGCTGGACCCTGTGGGCACCGCTGTGTGGACGTGGACGCCCCAAGAAGCTCAGGAGGAGGGTGGGGTCAGGCAAGGCCTCTCTCTCTCCCTGTGCTCCCAGCTCCCAGCTCCCCGCACAGCGTGGCACCTCCCCTGAGGCCGTGCTATTTACAGACAGAGTGAACATGCCGGTTCTTCCACAGAAAATCACAAAACAAAAAAGCATCCAGGCACTAAGGAGGTGACAGGTCACAGGGCCCTGGGGAGCTAGGGACACAAGCCTCCTCCAAAAGGGAGGGCCTCTGGTGTTCCCAGGGAGGTGGGAATCTGGGTTCTGCTGCAACTGTGACTCTGGCAGCAAATGTCACTGTGCCTGGAATGGCTGGGTTTCTGCTGTCCACCCCCAGCCCCCTGCTGCCCCCTGCAACAGTCCTGACCTGCACGCTGCAAACAAAAGTGTCCCAGGTTACTTCCAAGCCAGCACATTTAGGAACCACTGCCCATTCCCGGCCACGGTGACCAGAGAGCCACATGTTCCAGTTAGCGTGGCCTCTGGATGGTCAGCTGTGTCCCCCGGTGAGGGGGGACCAGGGCCCTTGCCAACCCACAGTGGAGGTGCAGGGGAAGGAGAGGGAGCCCTTGCTGCGGTCAGCCTGGGATCATTACACACAACCCAGGCCGACTAATTCAGTAGAATAACGGACAGGAGGGGGCGATGGAAAAAATATGTTTAAAATTTAAAAATTATTGCAGTAAAAGAAAGACACACTGCTATAAATCCCCTCAAAACCCTCCCCCTTTGAACGGTCCCATCCCCACTGCTTGTAGAGGAGGCAAGAGGGACAGCTAGGGCAGGCACCACGCTGGGAGGGCACAGGCTGGGAGGTGACAGGCCCTCCCCCCACAGGCGGACACCACGCCCCCGCTTCCCTGTCCCTGCAGCAGCCCTGGCAGGCGCCAGGCAGGGCCCGGTCTCCGATGCGCTGATCTCCTCTGATAGAAGAGCGCGCTCTCCAAATTCAAGCCTAGGTGCCACCCAGGGCAGCGGTGGACTCGGCCAGGCTGCTGGGCGGAGGAGGCAGGAGCGGGGAGGACCAGCCAGGCCGGTCTGCCGCCCAAGCCTCCAGGCCGCAGCCAGGGTGACAGGCACAGAGGGCAGCCAGGCCCCTGGCTTCCTGCGTGCTGGCCTGCCCCAACCCCAGGCTTCCCAGGCTGGGCATCCCAGAGGAGGCCCAGGGTGCCCACTGTGGCCGCTCCTCCCCGGGGACAGCACCGTGGCGGCTCCTGCCAGCCGTGCTGACTGCCTACCATAGGGCAAAGGCCACAGGCCTCCGCCGGCAGCGGGCTGAGCCCTCCTTCCTCTCTGTGGTCTTGGCGCCAGCAGCCAGGGAAGAAGGACACTGAGAGCCCCCGGGGCCGCGGGGCGCGTCTGTGGCTCAGCAGCAGAGCCTACTGTCGGGCGCAGGCACCCCTTCCAGTCGCACAGTGCCGCTTCTCACACCAAGCGCGGCGACCTCGTGTGGCACTGGAGACGGACAGCACCCGCAGCACGCTGGCGTCAGAGGCGAGGAGGGTGGAACCCGGCCGGGAGATTTCTTTCCCACTCTGGCACCATGTAAATTACGTGGGGGACAGGAATTGACCTGGGAAGCAGGAGAAAGGGCAGAGCCTCCCAGGGCAGCTGGGGGGGAGGGAGGCAGGCGAGGGGCACAGCCTGCCGGCGTCCCCGGGGAGCCGGTGCCCCAGATTCCACAGCCTGGGGAAGGATCCTGACTTCCGCCAGGCGCCGACAGCGTGAGCCTCTGGGGCCTTCCGGCACCTGTCAGCCGGCACCACGCCGCAAGGCTCGGCCAGGAGGCCAGCTGCCCCTCAGCCACGCATCATTGTGGAGAGAGCTATTTCAGTGCGGACAGCAGGCAGCCCCGGAGCAGCTGCCGCCCGGTACTCTCTCTGGTTCCAGTGGCTCTGTCCCAGCCCCACTCCCCCAACCGCTCATCTCGGTGGCCACGCCGCCTTTCTCAGCCCCCAGGCTGCCCAGTCCCTCCACAGTCCTGAGCTCCCTGGCTCTCAGGCCTCCCCGACATGGTTCCACCCTCTGATGAGCCGGGTCCTTGTCCCAAGACAGAGCGTGGGACAGCTGTCCCCCTAAAGGCTCCTGTTGCAGAGCCGTGAGTCCCCCAAGGGGGGAGGAAACCGGTGCTCTGGGAAGTCACTTCAGAGCCACGTGAGAACACTTTTCTCCAGTGAGGCTAAGGGCCAGCCCGGCAAGGCTCGGGGCTAGGACTCAGCTCGGGGCTGTCCGGGCTGTGCGACCTTCGGCCAGGCCCTTTCCTTCCCTGAATCCTGGCTCCTCAGTGCTGAAACAGTGACAGGCCTTCCCCCCTTGGCGACAGAAGTGGGGAGGCGTGTAAGAGGGGGCCTGTGTGTGCTCACCTGAACTACACGGGTGCTCTGCGACTCTGGAGCCCAGGGCCCCAGGCACAGGAGGCCCGGGGGGCAGGGATGGGGGCTCCAGGAGGATGAGCTGTCTGCTGCAGGAGCTCCGGGTGAGGACGACGCTGGCTTCACCTGAAGCCAGAACATAGTCCCAGGACGCCGCAGTGCAGTGGGTTTGCCACAGACGCCAAATGGGGCTTGGCATTTAGAACCTGACCCTGTGACACACGCCACGGCGGGACCCAGACTGCAGCAGGTGTCCCTGTGCGGTGCCCTGAGCGGGGGACTTTGGGCTTTACCTCTGTGCTCCCTGCAGGCCGCCACGGAGGTCTCCTGCTGTCTAGCGAGACACCATTTTGTTTTGTGGCACTGGAGATGCAGCCCAGGGCATTCACGCTGAGCAACCCTCCCCCTCAGCCCACCTGGATTTCTAATTTTGAAGGACACAGGGACTTCCTGAATTGCTAAGTGGCCTAGGCAGGCCTTGAACTTGTGATCCTGCTGCCCCAGCCTGCACCACCAGGCCCAGATCAGATGGCACTTTAATCTGTGTGTTAGCCTTCTTTTCAGAGCCCAGTCGGGAGCCAGCGCTGAAGCGCCCTGGGCTCTGTCCCAGCGCTCAAGTCCGGCCAGCAAAAACGTGGCCCAGGCCCGGACGAGGGGCACGGCGGCCGCGCTCACCTGCCGCGGTCCCCGACGGAAGAGGTGCCGAATCGGTGGCCAGCCTCGGCACCCAGCCGGGCCCGCACTGCGCCAGGCTGGCAGGGGAAGGAGACTCCGCGCGGCCAGCGCCAGAGGACATCGGTGCCCGCGATCGGGCACGGCGGGCTCCGCAGACGCCCACGCACGCTCCTCCCGGGGAGGGCATCACTCACCGTCCACTCAACGCGCGTCCGCAGCCGCCGCCGGAGCCGCGGCCCGCCCGGCGTCCGCGCTGTCCCCGCGGGAAGCGAAGCCGGCGGCGCCGCAGCACCCGCTCGCCCCGCTCGGGCCGCCCCGGCCCCGCCCCCTCACGTCTCACTGCCCAATGGTTCCCCCTCCTCGCCCTCCCCGCCCCCTCCGCACTAGCCAATGGCAGCGCTCCACCGCCCCACGCGCCCTCTGTGGCCGGTGGCTCCGCTCTCAGGCCCGGGCGCAGGCGTATCTCGGGTGCAGAGCCCGGGACTCCCTGGAGGGTTTGGGGCGCCGGTCCCCTCCGGCCCTTGCTCCCGGGCGCCGGCCGCGCGGAGGCGGGGACCTGCGGGCAGCGGGGCCCGCGGGCCGCCTCGGCGTGGGCCCGCGCGCGGCGGGGAGGGCGCTTGCTAACCTGCGGCCCCAGGACTGCCTTCCTCTAGACGTCCCGCCGCGCTGGGCGCAGACGTGCCCACGCCGAGCCCCGCTGGGGGTGGAGGGCACGGGACACAGCTCTGCCTTCCGGGTGGCGAGGGCGGGGGCTGGCGAGGTCCCTGGCGGTTTCTGTGCCGCCACACCCGGCCCTGACCGCCGTCCCTCCCAGTTTTACCCAGTCTGCCTGGGCGCTTCGGAGCTGGAGGCGATCTGAAAAACGCGGGTGCGCAGTCGCTGCTGTGGGACCTCGCTGGTGGGGCAGCCTCGCTGGAGGTGCGCTCGCTCGGGCGCTGCTGCCCCTCCTGACTCCACGGCAGTGGCTCGGGATGACCCGGTGCTGTGGTCACTGCAGGCTGCCATCTCCTTATCCAGAACCCTCTTTGGGCCAAAGAAAAAGAGGGAGGGAGGGGAGGATGGAACGGAGAAAGCAGCCAAGTTGTTGGGAGGTAGCAGTACGCAGCGCCCCGTGTAAGTCGGGGTTACGTCCCCTGTTGCTGGGTCACAATACCCAACACTCATGGCGTGGGAGAGTTTATCTGAGCTCACAGTTCCCAGAGATCTCCGGGTGGCTGGCAGGGGCGGAAAGGCGTGGTGGAGGTCTCGCCATAGAGAAGCGGGCCCTGGCGTGGCCAGGCAGGGAGCAGGGCAGGGAGCAGGGCAGGGAGCAGGGCAGGGAGCTGGCGGCCCGAGTCCGCCACCCCAGGCTCACGCAGGTGATCAGCCCCTGCTGGCCAGCCCCAGTGCCTAATAGCATAGACAGATTAAACCACAGATCAAATTAACTCCCGCGATCCAGTCACCATCCACTCACGAGGCTCTGGGAGACAGTCAGACCCAGACCCAACAGCCGGCTGCAATTCTGGCTGGCAATATTTAGGTGCGTTAGGTTGTGGTGCAAAAAGCGTCACCGTGGGCCAGGATGGGAAGAGTGACAGTGGCGTAGCTCCACCCGGATGACCCCTGTCGCCCGTCCTTCTGCTGCTGCCTTCCAGCCACGAGGGCCCCGACTCCCAATTCTGGGTAGAGGTGGAGGCCTCCGTGCTGGGAGGGTGTGAGGCGAAAAGGAGGACTTCGCTTTCCTGGTAGAGCCGGCAGGTCCCCCCCCCCCCCCCGCCTGTCCGTTTCAGCGGCAGACGACTGAATGTGCAAAGGCTGGAGCACGGGCAGCCGTGTTGAGATCGCGACGCAGCACGTTCACGGGCGCTTCTTGCGGGGTGATGGGGTCTGCGGTGTTAGTCACCCTGCTTTTGATGCTGCTACTGAGGAAGACAGGGGAGGCGTGGGACTGGGGCTGCTCAGCCCCTTCCCCAGCGGTCTTGCTCCTGTGACCCTGTTCACCCCTCCCACTTCTCTCTGCTCTGGTGGCCTCGTCTCCCACACACCAGGCTTGTGCCTCCTGGCCTTTGCACTTGCTGCGCCTTCTTAAAACACACCCTCCCTCTTCCCTGGCCTTTCTAAGCTCATTGGTACAGGGCCCTGCAATTAGCACCATTTGCTAGCAAAGAAACTGACTTCTGTTCCTCTGGGGAGGCAGCGCCGCAGGGCAGGGTGATTCAGACCGCACCTCACCCTCTGCCTTCCTGTCTGTGCCTAGTACTCAATGCATAATTTTCCCTTTGGGGGTTTGGCCTTGGAAAGCCTGAGGGCTTGGGTGCGGGGCTCTTAGCGGGGAGGAAGAAGCCAGCTCCAGGTGCGGGCCTGTGATCACAGCGGCCTGGGGAGCTGAGGCAGGTGGGTCACAAATTTGGGCCAGCCGGGAGAAACAGGGGTGTGCGTGGATGAAATGACCAGAGGCCTCCCCAGCAGCGCGGAAGGGACCCTGAGGTTGGACGCCTGTCATCGCCGACCGGCCTGGGGCAAGCTGGAGAAGGAGTGGCCTCTGTTTCCGGGGCTGTGTCTGCTTCCGGGCAGGAAGCATCTCAGGAATGCCAGCCGTCCCCGGAGGGCCGGGCTGCCCCGGCCAGCGGATTGACCCGCGGACCCGGCTCTGAGGGTCTTCTCCGCAGCCGACCTCTCCATCCCAGCCTGCGTCAAAGCTGACTCTGTGTGGCCGCCTGGCACGGGGGCTGCTGTGGCCACGTCGCCTTCCCTGGCTGGTCACTGTGACAGACGGGCTGAGTGCTCCAGGAAGGGTGGTGCCGTGGGACGTTCGGCTGGACCTGCCGGAGCAGGCCTCTGATCCCGGCACCTTGGGAGGCTGAGGCAGGATGGCACGGCAGCTTAGCCATGTCCCATCCTGTTTGAAAATTAAAACTAGTAATGTGGCCCTGGGCTGAATCCCATGACGGAGAAAAATTGCTTGCAAATTGCATTTGGGAGTTTGTCTCTGGCTTTTCACCTTGAAAATTCCCTCTCAGTAAAACAAGCATTGGACGAGTTAATGCAAAAAAATTAATTTTGTCTTAAAGAGTATAAGAGATGGTTCATTCTGAAGCGAAATCTGAGTGCCCAGGCCCAGGAACACGCATTCAGGTCTCCCATATATAACACGTTTCTTCCCACCGTATTTATAGTTGTAGAATAGAAGAAAGCCGTACATCAGTGACATCAGGTAGGCGGGTCACCTGGAGGGAGCTCTCAGCTATGGGCCTCAGATGTCACTTAGGGGCATTCTTTGGGCGGGGCTGGCCCCTACCAGTCTGGCTATGCGAAATATCTCAGGCTCTCCACAAGCCCTCTAGAAGCCACTCTGCTAATCAATAGTCTCATTGTGAGGGAGGCTGTTTACAAAGAATTTCGGTTATCAGACAAGACGGCTGGGATGGAAGTAGGAGACCAGGATATTAGTCTGGTTTTGCCAGAGTAACTGACCACTAGAACCACACTACACACACGTGCACACACACACACACAGTGTACACAGACGCATGCACACACACACAGCCCTCTGTATCCATGGCTCCCAGTCACATATTCAACCACTGTGTGTATGGAAAATAGACTGAGAAGGGAAAGGGAAAAAATGAAATTGTGTCTGTACTGAACATGGAGACTTTTCCCTCAACATGACTCCCGAAGCAACACAGGGGACCATCTGTTTGTACCTGTTTCGGCCGTGTCAGGTGGTAGGACGTCCAGAGGTGGTGAGAAGGAATGAGAGGATGCCTAGGTATGTGGAAACGCCATCCGACCCGCCGTAGGGACGTTGTGGTATACAGGAGGTGCCTGGGCAACACCCACAGGCCCCGAGTGACCGGAGAGACCACTGAGGGTGCTGGAATTTTCCCGGAGAGACCATGGGGTGAGACTGACCTCGGTGGGCTGGAGGCTCAGCCAAGAGCTGCTGTTGCCACAGGGAGTCTGTGGTCTACAGCCCCCAGGTGGACACCTTGCAGGGTGGCTGGATTCCAGCCCAGGGGCAGAGTCGCTTCTTTCTCAGAAAACTCCAGTGTCTCCTCCAAAGGTCCTGACGGGACTGGATGAGGTCCCCTCACCTTATGTCATCTTTATTCGTCAAAGCCTTCCAATTGATACATTAATCTGACGCAAGCAACACCTTTGCAGAGGGACGCCTAGACATGTTTGGCCAGCAGCAGGCCCAGTGCTAGCCAGGCTCTTACCTCTAGGTAGCCACCGTCTAAGTCACCTCCCAGTTGCTGGGACCCAATTCCAGCAGCACCCACAGCCTGAAGGAGAAGGGGTCCCCTGGCTCACGGTTTCAGAGGGTTCAGTCGGTGACTGCCGGCCTCCGAGTCTTCAAGGACAGAAGGTGGAGAACAACTGCTCCCTCAGGGCAGCCAGGATGCAGAGAGGGAAGAAAAGGACACACCCTTCCAGGTCACACCCCCGCCCCGTCTCCAGCCGCACCCACCTCCCAACAGCACCCTCAGCCGCAAACTTGTCCGTGGACGAACCCACGCGTGCGCACGGCATCCCCATTGTGAGCGGGTGCGGTGCCGGGCCCCGGCGCTGTCAGCCCCCGTGCCGAAGTCACGTCTGCACAGGCTTGAGGGTAGGTGGCGGGAGACCCCAGGCAGGCTGTGATGCAAACACTCTCTGTCACTGTCCCAGCAAAAGCATCACAGACAGCACGTGAGCGAAGGAGCGGTGGTGAAAGTGGCCTCTGAAAGACGAGCAGAGGGCCTGACCTCTTCCTCAGCCACCACGGCTCAGGGAAGCGTCTCCGTGGGGGAGGACGCTGATGCCACGAGGCACAGGCCCCTGACTGAATGGACGGGGGTTCCAGGTTGGTGGCTGAGGGTCTCAAGGCCACCTTTCATGTGAACATGCCCACGTTTGGCACCAGAAGAGGACGGGTGTGTGGCAGCAAGGGTCTTCCGTACCCAGGAAGCCTTTCCTCCCAAGTGCTTCCTGTGACTCTCCTAGGGCAGAACGTGGGCAAGCGCGCGCCAGAGGGCTGGACCCACCTTGACAGGCTGGAGCAGCTGGTGGGCCAGGGAAGGGAAGGTAGATGTCCCCCACCTACCCTGGGCTCGGCCACCAGCCTGGGCTGGAGCTGCTGCCCGCTGGAGAAGCTAGCAGTAGAGGCAGGTGTGTTCTGGGGGAGAGGTTGCTGTGAGGAGCAGCTGAGCCCCAGAAGACAGGGCCCAGGCGAGGAGCTCTGAGCGCGGTGCCCTCAGGAAGGGTGCGGTGCCTGGTGACTGGGAGGGGTGGGGCCAGAGGGAGGCCCCGTGACAGGCACAGGAGCCACTGGAGCCAGAGAGATGGGGAGTGGAGAACTCTTAGGCCAGAATGTACTTCTTTTTTTTTTTTTTTTTTTGAAGCAGGGTCTCACTCCGTGGTCCAGGCTCGTCCTGAACTCACTTCGGAGCCCAGGCTGGGCACAGAATCCCCTGAAACCGCGAGCCGGATTAACCGCTCCTCCGTGGAGCTGCTGACGTCAGGCACTGTGTCACAGCCATGACAGGAAAGCCGACGGCTCCTCATTTGAGAGACAAGGGAGCCGAGTCTGGTGGCACATGCCTGTAGTCCTCATGCTCGGGGGGGGGGAGTCTGAGCTCAGCCTGGGCAACGGGGCCACCTAGTGAAGCTGTAGCTCGGAGTGAAGGCCTGGCTGGCGTGCGCACGCGCACACACACACACACACACACACAGGTGAGGGCATGAGGGACGGACAAGAGACCCGCTGCGGAGGTCCACAGCTAGGCCGCAGCTGGTCTCCCGCTGGCTGCAGGAACCCCTGCTGTGGGCCCTGGGGAGGACACAGCTGGCACCATCTTCAGCTGCGGGCCCCTGATTTCCCATGCTGAGATTCCCCATGTCCACATGGGGTGACCGCCGTGGACTCCCGTGAGGGCAGGCGGCGCCCTGCATGGCTGGGCCCTGATCTCCCCTGGCTCCCTGTGGTTATTGGTCCCTCACTCTCTTCCCTGCACAGGACGCTGTGTTCAGTGGGAAGCTGTCTGCCTCTGGGATTCAGGGCCGGGCCACGGCGCTGTCCCGTGTGAATCCGGCTTCTGACGCCCCGCTCTGCCCATGCCCTCGCCTCCCCTCGCCCAGTTACCCCTTGTGCCCCACTGGTGCAGCTTCCTCGCAATGCCACCTCTGGTGCAGTGTTTGTCCTCCAGCCAGCTCCTTGCCCGGTGCCTGGTGCCTGCGGTAGGCCCTTAGTAGCTGTGTGCGAAGCGCACCTGGCCCCAGCCCCTGCGCAGGCCCGTCTTTCAGCGCCCTGGAGCTGGGCTTACACAGAAGGACCTTGCTTCGCTCTGGAAACAGGGACCGCGGCTTGAGGCCTGCAGGTCCCTCCACCACCCCCGCCTCCTGGAAGCTGGGCACTCGGCTGGTGGCCCTCACCCGTGGGCCGTGTGCAGCCTCTGACAAAAGCAGCTATTTAGGGCCAGATGAGTCATCTGGGCAGGCCCGCTGCTTCCCCTATCTGCTGTTTGGAGGGACACTGTCCCGGCTCCTGTACACACACCCCTGGATGGCCCTTGCTCCCGTCCCCGATGGCTGTTCTGACTTCCCCCCACTGCAGACGGCTGTCCTGAGCGATGAGGTAAACTTGCCAGAAACGCATGTGGTAAAAAGATCGCACAGTGTGCCTCGAGACCGCCCTGCGTGGTGCAGGTGACTGCTGCCGGGGTGTGTTGCGATGGCCCTGGAGGCTGGCGGCAGTGTGACCCCCACGGACCCTGTGATCCTCAGCAATGGCCAAGCCCCTCAGGGAACCTGGGAGGAGGGACCGCAGGCTCCAGATCTCAGCAGAGCCACCGCCACCTGTAGTCTCCTGCCTCCCAGGGATCACGGGGCCCTTGTCTCTGGGCAGCTTGTCACGGTGACCCTGGGGGTCATCCCACGGAGCGGGAAGTTCTCCCCTGTCCTGTGCAGAGGCTCAGGGACGGGGCTCACCCCTGGTGGGAAGCACCGGCCATCACAGAGTCGGCCAGGTAGGAGCCATTGTGCTGGGGCGCTGGGGCCACTGTGTAACTGGAGGGGTGTGTGGGGGGGGCAGTGGGACCTGAGAGAACCTCACAGCACCATACCGACCTGGCCATTCTCAGGGGGACACGGGGCACTGGCCTCGTCCCCCCTTCAGCTGTGGGGAAGCAGTGGCTAGGGGGAGTCCACATGCACCGGCCTCGCCGTGGGTGGGGGCACACAGGCCTCGGCCTGGGCTGTGCACTGGAGGCTCAGGGCTCTCCTGAGCTCTGCTGGGCATGGTCGTGGTGAAAACCACCACCACCAAAACAAGCAACAAAGCAAGGAGCTGGCAGCGCTGCTGGGCTTTGACTGGCTCAGAGCCCTCGCAGCAAAAGCGCTGCGTAACTAGAGAAAATCGCACACCCCAGTTACTGAAGCGCCTGACCTTGTGTCCACTGGTGTCCACAGAGAAGCATGCACCCAAGCTCAGGGCAGTCGAGGGGAGGGGTCTGAGGCGGGAGCCCCCTCGGCCCCTTCCCTGCTGCCCCGGGTTCCCTGGGCAGGGGAGAACACAAGCACTTCCTCTCCAGCTCCCAGCCCAGGCTGTGTTCCTGCCGTGAGGGCAGCAGGTGGCGTTGTCCCTGTGGCCCTCTGCCCAGG
Source organism: Ctenodactylus gundi (assembly GCA_004027205.1). Taxonomy (NCBI): domain Eukaryota; kingdom Metazoa; phylum Chordata; class Mammalia; order Rodentia; family Ctenodactylidae; genus Ctenodactylus; species Ctenodactylus gundi. The sequence goes on along the minus strand of PVKB01002650.1, from coordinate 77,157 downwards.
CCTGCAGACACAGTTCCAGTGAGGAACTGCAGGGTGGCGGGCCCCCTCACTGCCAGTGCCACGGGCTCTCAGGAAGCCCCACCATGGCCCGCTTCAGGCAGAGGTCCACCCTGGGAGGGCCAGTCCCTCCCGGATTTACTTGGAGGGGCCAGGAAACAGTGGCTTTCCCCATAGGCACTTCCCAGAGTGTCTGTGTAGGGGCAGAAGGCAGGGACAGAGGGAGGGCCAGGCACAGCTCAGCCAGGGGTGGCCCTGGCGAAGCAGGCCGTGGGGTGTCACGTCTCCGGAGCCATGGGACAGTGGAACTGGGGTGGAGGCGGGTCAGGAGGGCGCTCAGCGCTCCTCCACTCTGGCAGCAGTAAGGAAAGGGCAGAAGTGGGGGCTGTGACGCAGACCTGTGCTCCCACCACTCTGGGAGGCTGAGGCAGGAGAATCACCAAGTTCAACCCACCCTGGGAAACTTAGGAACTTAGGGAGACCCTGTCTCAAAATCAGAATGGGCTGGGGATGCCATTCAGAGTGAAGGCGTTAGGCTTGACCCCTGGCACCCCACACACACCTCAAAAAAAAAAAGATGGAGGGATGAAGGACAGCTAGCTATGCAGAGGCCTCCTGGGGTCAGCAGCGGGGTGGGCGGCGCGGGCTGGCGGTGCCCTTGTGGGATGGCCAGGGAGGCGGGGACAGATTCGAAAGTGGTCCCACTGCCTAGGGGTCCATCCACAAAAGGTGGCTGCCCCACAGGGCACAGGGCATGGGGGAAATCCCATCCCACCCACCGTGGCAGTCAGGTACACGGCGGTATTCTGTGGTCGTTCCTGGGCCTCTTGGGAGCCATGCGAGCAAGGACGTCCAAGCTTCGAGTCCCCAGCAGGGACAAATAGGACGTCATTGGTATGTGGCAGAACACCCAGTGGGAAAATGGACTGGCCTCCCCAAACTAGCCCTGCCGTGGCAGCGAGTGGGCATGTGGATAAAGCCAGCTGGGGCCCGCACGGGGAGGGAGACCGTGGGCAGGGCCACCGTGATTCACCCAGAATGCTCAGCTTCTCACGGTTTTGAGAAGTTCAAAAGGACAAGAGTGAGAAGAGGCAGAACTAAAAGCAGCCAGGGACCCGGCTTTCGGGGCTCCACTGTGCGGCGTAGCCGAGGAAGGGTCCACGTTACTCTCGTAATTGTGTTGAGAACCAGAGGGAACGCTGTTTAAAGAATTCAAAAAAGAGGGGTAACACCTCACCGAATGGAGTGTCCGCACAGAGACAGGCTCTTGAAAGAGAAGAACCAGCTTGTATCAGCACAGGATTCCATGGGGATGTGATGCCCAGGAAACAGGCACATTTATAAAGACAGGAGGCTGGTGGCAGCCAGGGGCCGGCGCCGGGGTGTGGGGTCCCCGTGGCTCACCCCTGCTGGGTGCGGCAGCTGGGCCCTCCCACACCCAAGTCCTGGAAACTAGTTGAGGAAGGGGTCCTCAGGCCCGCCTTGTCCATGCCTTGGGGGAGGCCGGCCAGGGGTGGCTCTGAGCCCTCACCCTGAGGCCCCCACGGCCATGGGAGTACCGCCCTTGTGGCTTGTGATGTGTTGTCTGCGAAGCCCTTGGTCTCCCCCTACTAAATGTGAGCAGCAGCCATGACTGGAGGGGACACAGGAAGTTGTACTGGTGGCGTGTCCACGGGTTCCCCGTGGCCAGTGCTCAGTCCCGGCCCGCTGTGCGAGGGTGGCAGTCACAGCAGGGTCAGCTGTCCTGGTCCCTCCATGGAGCTGGGCTTACTACACCTGCCACGCAGGGGCTCCGATGACAGCACAGCGCATGTGAGCACGCAGCTGAGAGCCAGAGGGGACACAGGGGCCGTTTGCTCGGGACAGAGGGCCCGCTCTCTGCCCAACCTGACCACCAGCAAGAGGGGCCTGGCCCGTGACTGGACGACAACCGCAGCCCAGCGGGTTTCCATCTCGTTGAGCGCTTCCCTTTGCCAGCGTAGCTCAGATCTGCCTTGCTCCCGGCTGCTGTGCCCAGAGGAGGCCCTCCCCGGCAGAGCCACTGCCCCACAGCCAGGATGGCTTCAAACCCCACGCCCATCGTCACCTGGCCCCCAACACACATCTCACCCGCACCACACCCCGGAGAGAGGGCCACTGGGGGCACAGGAGGATTTATTACATGGCTCAGACATCACATCTTCGGCTTTGTCCCCCCGGCACGGCTGCCCAGCCCTGTGGGCTCAGGCTCCGGGCTGGCCTGCCACACAGGGCTGTGGGGGGCTCTGGCCGTCTCGTCCGTGTCACATCCAGTGCATGGTGGGCCTGCGGCTCCTCCACACATGCACCAGGCCTTCCTGGGACCCAGAAGGGAGGGGCATGACCCTGCTGACCCGCGCCCACCGTGCCCAACTACTGCCAGACCCCACGTCCCTCCTCAGGGGAAGCTAAGGAACCAGCTCAGCGCTCCCTCCATCACACAATGGTGGGCGTGCCCACCAGGCACTCATCGCGGTTTCAGAGGAGCCTGGGCCGTTGCAGGAGGCCTGAGTGACCACCTGCACCAGCAGGGAACGCACGGGGACACCAATGAGTGTGGAGTCGTGGTCACCGTAAAGTGCACGGTCACAGGCTTGCTCAGCAGAAGCCCCTGGGGTAGGGGAGCCGCGACCCGCCCCGTGACTGCTCACACACACGTCTTGACATGGCCCTGGAGGAAGGATGCCGCTGCTTCCTCATGACCAGGCACATGGTTAGAAGTAAAACTCACCTGTGACTCTAAGGAACCCCAGGGCAAAGGTCGCCATCACGCAGGGCGGCAGCGGAGGCCTGGCCTGCCTGCATCCTCCTCCCACCTCCTGGCCCTCCTTCCGCCCTTTCTGAGCAATCCTGTAGTTAGCACCTGCCCTCGCCCAGGGCCCTGGCACAGGGCAGAGTCTCTCCTCTCCGGCTGTGGCCCTCCACTCTGCCGACGCCCCACACGCAGCGGACCCAGCAGTCACCACAGATGGCCTCCACACTTCTGACACGTGTAGAGCCCTGGGGAGGCGTGTGGGAGCGGGGCCGGAAGCCCTGGCCACACATCTGGGGTGACCACTGCCTGCGGGCCTGGCTTTGCCGGCAGCCAGCACAGATAGGCACTGTGCCTGCGTGACTATGACTCCACTGCTCAGCCCAGCCCCATAGCCAGCAGAGCAGGCAGCTCCGGCTACCGCCGCCCTGAGCTCTGCAGAGGCTCCTTCCTGCCCTGGGCCCGCTCAGTAGGAACCCCCAGCTGCCAAGGACAGCTGCCTTGGGGTCGCCCACGCTGCTGTTGTTCCCTGGGTCCCTGGCACAGGACAGAAAGGGCTGCAGGGCCCTTGCTCCGTGCTGGCCCGGGGTCAGGAGCAAGGCAGCCTGCTGGCTTTTGCCAGGGCCAACATCCTCTATCCCTGCGAGGCCTGAGGTAGGGGTTCTCCGTAGCCTTGTTGGGGGTGGGTAGGAGCTGCGGTCTGCCTGGGCAGAGCCTAAGGCCACACCCGGCCCTGGCCAGAAGGGGCCCCTGTGCCCATCCCCGGGGCATGAGCCTTCCATGCCTTCCTGGGGATTCTGCTGAACCTGTCACCATGGGGTGACCTGTGGAAACCCTGAGCTCCCGCAGGGCGTCCGGGATGCCAGGAAGCCCTGTTCCCTGACCCTGACCCCTGGGCGCCCCCCCGAGTGAATCAGAATAGGTCAGTGGCCGTGAGCGAGGTCAGGAGGAGCAGCGGAGCCTGGGGCGCAGGGATGATGGGGGTTGTGTCAGACGTGGTCTCCTCCGGCTCGCTGTCCTCCTCATCTGGATCCTCAGGGAGGGATGGGACGATCCTGACCACACTGTCCTGGAAGGTCACCTGCTTCCTCCTGGCCAGAGTGTCGGCCTGCTCCGGGACCAGCTCCAGTGGGGCGCCAGGGCCTGGCCGGGCACCGGGCCTCACGGTGCCCTTCAGGGTGTGCTTCACGTGGCCCAGGAGGGAGCCAGGCCCAGCCCTGAGGGCTCCGTGGAAGGTGTAGGTCTGCTCCCTGTCCCCGGAGCCCGTGGTGCTCACGGCGCTGCTGGACGGGTCTGTGTACTGCTGGAGGCCGGCGGAGGCCTCGTGGGTCGCTTTGGTCTTCTTCCGCTTGCTCAGCAGCAAGTAGGCCAGGCCTGTGACGACGAGCATGGAGCCTGGGGGATGTCAGGGGTCAGGTTGGGGGCCGTGGGGCCAGGCCAGGCCTGTGGTAATGACCGTGGAGCCTGAGGGGCATCGGGCTCAGGGTGTAGGTGGGAGTGGAGGCGACAGGCCAGCAGCCGTGGGAGCACACACCGCCACAGGCCACGGCAGCCCCTCTGCCTGTGGCCCTAACCCTGCCCTGATCCCATCTCTGCCCTCCATGCCCGGACCCGAGGACTGTCACCTGGCCAGCTTCCTCTGGGACGGCTTATGGGGGCTGCCCCTGGTGGGCTTCTCGTGGCTCCTGGAAGCGGGGGCCCCTTCACGTCAGGCTCCAGGCCCTCAGCCAGTGAGCGCAGTGGGGTGGGGTCAGCTCCCTCGTGGGCCCTGGCCAGTGAGGGTGCTGCGCCTGGGCCCGACAGGCTCTGCCAGGGTCTTGGCCCAGGTCAGGGAAGGTGGCTACGGAGGGCGCGGGGTGGAGCTCCTGGGGCCCCACCTCCAGGAGCAGGGGGCGAAACGGCAGGAGGAAGCAGCGGCCTCCTGGGCAGCATCTCTGGTGTCTGAGTGGGCCATGACGGATATGGTGGGGTCCAGCTGAGAAGCCTGGGGGGCAGGACTCAGAGGTGGCAGCCCTGAAGCTGGGGTTCTGTGGTCAGAAATTGGATGCCCAGTGGGGTGTGCAGGGTGGAGTGACAGGAGTGGAGGTGTGGTCTGTGGGGTCCTACCAAGGAGGCTCTGCTAGGCTGAGGAGCTTAGACCTGGGCAGGGAGGCGCTGGGCACTCGGGCAGAGAAGAGACCGCGTGGCGTCTCGGAAAGCTGGGACCACTCGGTTCCTGAGTGGAGGAGCCAGGTCACATCGAGGGTCTCTGGTGGCCACCTGGGCAGTGCAGGCCTGTCATCCCAGCCGAGGAGAGGGAGGACCGACAGGGGGATGTACTTCCCAGGACGTCGGTGCCACGGTTCGGCAGCTCCCTGGCCTCAGGGCTGCGGGCTCCTGCTCAGCCCCCTGTGGTGGCGCTGTCCCCTTGCCCCTACCTGGGATTGTCACATGCCAGATGAGGACCGGGTGGAGGAAGCAGGCCACCGACAGCAGCAGGTAAGCCAGGAACTTCTGGAAGCAGCCCAGCCAGCAGGCCTTCTCCCGGGCTCTGTGGGCCAGGGACCCCGGCCGACACCTGGAGGGGGGGCTTGCTGAGCAGGGCCACGTGGGGGCCCAGCAGGGCAGGCTTCACGGGAGCTTGGCTTCCCGGGGACTTGCTCAGCCCCTCCCTGAAGGATGCCCAGCCGCCTCTCTGGTCAAGAGTAAGGGAGGGTTCGTAAGAGGCGCAGCCCAGCGGGAAGGGAGTAAAGGTGCAGAGGAGCACGGGATCCGCCCGCAGGGCGGCCGCGCCGGCGGTGCGCAGCGCGGAGCCCGGCCCCCAGCGTGAGCGGGCCGGAGGGCAGCGTGTCCTGCTCGCCTGGGGCTGGACGGAGTTAGTCACAGGATCGCCTTCCTCGTATGGGGCAAAGCCGGAGGTTTGGTGGGGCCAGGTCCTCCCGGTGCGCAGTCCACGGGGGAACATGCCACGTGCGACAGCGCTGCCCTGGGTCTGCTGCTCCCGCCCGGCGGGGCTCTGCGGGTGGTGTGGGCCCTACTGGGGGCACCTGGGTGGCTGTGGTGGCTCTCTGGTGCCCTCTGGTGGCCATTATGGTGTAGGTGTGTAGGCTCGCAGGCGCTCATGTGTAATGTGCACGTGTGTGTGTCTGTGTGTGTGTGTGTCTGTGTGTGTTCTTGCCCTCTGTAAAATGCCACGTGCGACAGTGCTGCCCTGGGTCTGCTGCTCCCGCCCGGCGGGGGCTCTGCGGGTGGTGTGGGCCCTACTGGGGGCACCAGGGTGGCTGTGGTGGCTCTCTGGTGCCCTCTGGTGGCCATTATGGTGTAGACGTGTAGGCTCGCAGGCACTCATGTGTAATGTGCACGCGTGTGTCTGTGTGTGTTCTTGCCCTCTGTGAAATGACTGTTCATACTCATGTTCTTTCCTGCCATGTCCCCAATTTCCCCTCTGGGATTTCAAGGCCTCCCAGAAGAAGACCTTGTGATGGTGGGCATGGCTAGTAACAGGTGCCAGGGCTGCGGAGGCTGGAACCTGGGCCTCTCCCTGACCACCCGGCTCGTGGCTCCTGACCTGTCCGGCACAGGCAGGAGGTAGGGGCAAGCCCCCACTGGCCCTGCTCCTTGCCCCCTCCCCCGGACCTCCAGGGCATCCTCACTAAGGGATGGCTGGACACTGCTCCCCACTGACGGTTCCCGGGAACCAGCCGACTTCTGGGCGAGGCCGTAAGCGGCTTCCAGCTGGGCACAGGGCAGAGAAGGACCTGAGCCCGGCGGGAGGGGCTGTCTATGCTGGCTGTCCTGCAGGGCTGAGGAAAGGTGTGACAGACGCTGTTCCTGGGGACACTTACTTGAAGCAGATGCCCAGCAGCTGTGCCACAAAGTAGGCCCCTTCACACACGGAGATGGCTCCTCCTATGAACCTGTGGTGGGGACAGGCGAGGGCTGGCATTGCATGTCCCAAAGTGGGGCCAGGTGGGTAGTGGCATGGTGTGCTCCTGAAGGCTCTGAGCTGCCCCCAGACTATACCCCAGGCACTGCCTCTGTGCTGGGGGCCCGCGCAGGACACCAGCGGGCCAGGTGGCTGGCACTGTGGTGGGTTTATCTGTAGCTTGCCTCACTCCATGTGACCTTCCAGTCCCTTTTCCTGTTGTCCAGTCACAAGGAGCAATTGGCTCTGTCCTTTTAGTGCTGCCAAAGGCACTCTATTCTCATTGGCCTACCTGCCATCACCTGGGCCTGGCCCTGTCCTGGCCTTCCGACATTCATGGTAGGGCTCCTGGGCGGGGCTCCATGGTCAGGGCTCAGTAGAGCCTGGGCACACCTGGGCGGGGTTCCGTGATCAGAGCTCACTAGAGCCTGGGCCCACCTGGGCGGGGCTCCGTGATCAGAGCTCACTAGAGCCTGGGCACACCTGGGCGGGGCTCCATGGTCAGGGCTCAGTAGAGCCTGGGCACACCTGGGCGGGGCTCCATGATCAGGGCTCACTAGAGCCTGGGCACACCTGGGCGGGGCTCCGTGGTCAGGGCTCACTAGAGCCTGGGCACACCTGGGCGGGGCTCCATGATCAGGGCTCACTAGAGCCTGGGCACACCTGGGTGGGGCTTCGTGGTCAGGGCTCAGTAGAGCCTGGGCACACCTGGGCGGGGCTCCGTGATCAGAGCTCACTAGAGCCTGGGCCCACCTGGGCGGGGCTCCATGATCAGGGCTCACTAGAGCCTGGGCACACCTGGGCGGGGCTCCGTGGTCAGGACTCACTAGAGCCTGGGCCCACCTGGGCGGGGCTCCGTGGTCAGAGCTCACTAGAGCCTGGGCCCACCTGGCCGGGGCCCTGTGAGTGTGCAATGGAATGAACCATTGCAGGTGCTTACTGTGGAGGGGACCACTCAGGGACAAGGTCACCGCAGCCATGATGTTTCCTGGTACTACCCACCGGTTCTGACGACCCCAGGTGAGGAGCCTGACCTGTGGCTCAATTTCCTCTCCTATACTGATGGCAAGTCTAGTGCTTCAGTAATATAATTGCAAGAATGAAGTCCCAGGTAGGAGGATGAGAAGCCCGGGCAACTTAGGAGACCCTGTCTCAAGATCAAAAGTAACAACGGGCTGGGGGTGGAGCTCAGTGTGAAGGTCGTGGGCTGACCCCAGCGCCACAGGAAGAAGAAAAGGCAAAGATGGCGTGCCCAGGCTTGCGCTCGGTGCGGAGATCCCTGTACGAATGGCAGTCCCATTTCCCCTCTCTGTTGCGTATTCCGGGCATGCACCGCCCCCGTCTCTGAACCTCTCCCAGGCCTGCCCAGCCCCCACCCTTGGCTTTACAGGGACAACAGCTTAACACAAGCACAGTGGCTGCTGTGTGCCAAGCACAATTCTACAGCTTTATGAACTTGCTTGGCTCTGGCAACTCTTTTTTTTTTGTTGAGACAGGGTCTTGCTCTGTAGCCCAGGCAGGTCCTGAACTCTCTGTAGAGCCCAGGCTGGCCTTGGACTCGCAGCAGTCCTCCTGCCTCAGCCTCCCGAGCGCTGGGATTACAGATGTGCACCAGCTTGGCTTATGTGGTGCTGGGGAATGGAACTTGGGTACTTGGCACTTGATGTAGCGCAGCGCTCTAACCGCTGAGCCGTTCCTCCAGCCCCATGGCAACTCTCCTATAATCATCACTACTATTATTGCCAGCTCACAGTTGAGGAAACTGAGGCACAGTGAGGTCCAGGCTCTATTGTCACCGGGCTAACAAGGAGTGGGGGCAGGATGCCAACCTGGCATGCAGAGCGGGTGTGCCTGAGAAGCGCTCAAGGCCTGGGCTTTGCCAAGCCGTCGGCGGAGCCTGTTCCTATGTCCGGGCAGCAGGGGAGCTGGCTGTGGGCTGGAGAAGGGGCGGGCTTGGGAGCACGGACTTGTTCTGAGCAGCAGGCATCCCCACATCTGCGCTCGCCCTGCGGGAGGTTGGCGCCCTCGGACAGGACAAAGGCTCAGCCTGGCTCCTGGGAGTTGGGGGTGCAGAAGCCAGGCGTGGTGAGTATGCCCAGCACTTAGATGAAGGAGGAGCCACCTGCAGCCGGGGGCATTTCAGACCATGCCGGCGCCAGGGCTGAGCTCTGGGAGGCACCCGCCTGGGGGGTGCAGGAGGCAGGAGGCCGGGCAGTGGAGGGCTTTTGAGAAGAGTCATAATCTCCCAGGTGTCATCTGGGGAGGCAGGAGATGGCCTAGCAGGTGGGACTAGAGGTGAAGGGAGCCACCGAGGTGGCCAGAGAGCACTGGGCGTGCAGTGGGAGTGTAGACGGGGCCGTGGAGGCTGGTCGGAGCCGATGTGGTGGCAGGCTTGAGTGCCCAGGAACACGGACGTTGCCCTGTGGCGGGGTGCTGCCCAGCTCTGAGGCAGGCAGGGAGCATAGCCAGAGGTCCCTCAGGCCTGCCTCAGGCACCTGCTGCGTCTCAGCACCAGGGGTCGGGGGAAGTGAAATATCCTTCCACAGCCAGGAACTGCCTATCGGCCCTGGGGTGGGGCTACAGAGGGGACCCCAGGATTCTGCTGACGCTACTGTGTGGCGTGGGCCTCCTGCCACGGGCATCTGCAGGGTGAGTCCAGTGCTGCAGGCTGGCTGCCTGTCCCTCTGAGTGTCTCCGTGTGCAGCGAGGCCGAGTGCTCCTGCCCCAAGGGGTTGGGCCGGCGGTGTAGGACGACACTCAGCTGTGCTGGGCACGCTGACAGCGCAAACGGTCATGCCTGCTAGCTCTCCCTGTCTCCACGGGAGCTCGGCTCTGACTTGCTGCGTGGAGGGTCAGTGGGATGCGTGGATGGGGGTGGACAGGAGAGACAGGGTGCTGGGCGGTGGAAGGATGGGTGAGTGGGTGGAGGGGTGGACGAGCGGGCGCAGGGCCAGTGGATGGGTGAGTGGGCAGAGCAATGCTTGGATGGGAGGATGGGTGGCTGTGTGGGTGCAGGGATGGGTACCCGAAGGGACAACGGCAGGGGTATGGGTGATCTGCCCACACCGGGCATCATCCCAGACCCAGGACGGGGAGCAGCACGGAAAGGGGAGCTCCATGTCAGTCCTGAACAGGCGTGGGGTCGGCAGCCGGGGGGCGTGGTGCCCGTACTCACAGCAGATAGAAGGCCAGGCTTTGGAACTGCCCACGGAGGAAGGTCTCCGTGCCCACGCCGATCAACACTGGAATGAGAGAAGCAGGGCTGAGGGCTAGGTGCCCCACACCACTGTGGCCTGGGGGAGGCCTGGGCAGGTATGGGGAGTGGGGCACACCCGGAAGGCCCCCTTGGTCACCCCGCCCTGCCTCCGGGGCACAGGCACCGGCCTTCTCCGTGCGTGCCCCCATGTGCTGCCCTGCTGCACCCTGGCCTGCAGAGGTTGTCTCACACGGCCCTCCAGGACCGTCACCCTCCAGTGGCCAGGCCAGGGGCACGTGGCTGAGGCCCACCTGCCCACCCTGGTCTCTGGCTGCCGGCTCGGCGTCCTCGCATGTGCGTTTAGGGGCTGGGCTCTGGCTCTGGGCCCGGTGCTCACCACGCCCTCCGGCTTTGCTCTGACAGACGTGCTGGCCTGGGCACGCTCCTGCCTCTGGGCAGCCTGGTTACGCTTGAGCCCTGCGCTTCCTCTTGACAGACTCCATCTCCCGTCCTCCTTCCCAGCAGCTCCTCCCAGGGACCCCTGGCCGTGGCTCCCCCATCCGACGCGGATCTGCCCCGGCCGGCCACGGGTGGGGGCTCCTTGCCTGCTGTGTGGTGCTCTCCGCCTCCAGCTGGGGAGGCCTCTGCAGGGTGTAGCCGTACTGTCCCTGTGGTCCCCGCTGCTCCCCAGCTGCCTGCCCGTGCCCTGGCACGTTCACAGCTCACACGCACACACACACACGCACACACACGCACACGCACACACGCACGCATGCACACACACACGGGACGCACGCGTCCTGATCATTTCATTTCACAGAGAACAGTGATGCCGCAGCAGGGAGGCGGTAACCGAGACGCAGGCCGGGAGCACCCTCCCTCCCGCACAGCGCATGCTGTGAGCACCTCCTGCGCGGCCCCACGCTACAGGAAACTCTGCGCCTTGCGCAAGTGCCGCCTCCCTTGCTGGCCCCTCGTCATCACCTCTAGGGGGACCGTAGGAGAAGCGGACCGGGCGCCTGGACCTGGGCAGGGGAGGGGCAGCTCCGTGCCGAGGGCTCCCAGGGCCCCAGGGCAGGTGCCGGGTGGGAGCTAATGAGCTCTGCAGGGTCCCCGAGCCGGCACTGTGTTGTCCCCGGCATCGAGCTCACCGTCCCAGCCCAGCTGTCAATGGCGTGCTGGTGTCTGCATCGGCAGGAGGCAGGAAGCCACCGGACCCCGTCCCGTGTTCTTCCCTCGGACATGGGTGCCCAGAGGCCTGGCCACCGTCCCTGCGGGGGCTTTGCTGAGTCAGGCTGGGCTGTCGCTTGAAGTGCAGTCTGGCTCAGAGGCCCCGCTGCTGCCGCCGCCAGGGGGCTGAGCTTCCCCCACAGCCTGAGCTGACAGTGCCCTCCTCTGTCCCCACCCTGCTTTGGTCACTAGAGATGAGCTGGCACTTCCAGAGGCTCACGTCAGCACAGGCTTACGTTTCGGCACGAGCATCTCTCCGCGCGCGCGTCGTGACGCCGCATGTAGGAGCAGCTCACGTCCTTCTGTCGCTAACCGCGGGAGCGAACCTCATGTTACGGTTTAGATGTGAAATGTCCCCCGCGGCTCCTGGGTTCAGAGGTGGGGCTTCTGGAGCGGCCTGGACCGCGGGGTGCTGGCTTCACCGTGAAGGAGCTTAAGGCAGGTTGTGCAGTCAGAAGTGGGGACTCGCTGGAGGCGGGTCACTGTGGGGTGACAGGGCGTGTCGTCGCCCCGTCCTGCCCTGCGCCAGGTCCCGGCTGCCACGGGGTAGCAGCTTTCTCGTCCCGCCACATTTCTACCTTGGAGCCAGCTGCCACGAGGCAAGGCAGACCTCTCCTTTAGGCCAGGGATGTCCAGTCTTCGGTGCACTGACCTTGTCTTTTGCGATCTTGCTGGACTCTTCATCCGGTCTGGTAGCCTCTCGGGTTGATTCTGCCGGGTCTCCTGCAGGTGATCCTGTAATCTGTGGATACACTGTTTCTTTCTCTTTGCCAATCCACGTGCATTTCGCTTCTTTCGTGGTGTTGCCGCATGATCTGATATGCTGCTGGTGGAGTGTGGGGAGTAGACAGCCTGGTCTTGTGCCTGGGCTTGGGAGACGGGCATTGGGTCTTTTTAAGCAGCTGTGTTATATATATATATTTATTATAGATACCCTTTTGGAGCAAGGAGGAATCCTGTTGCTAGCTTGCTGGAAGTTTTTATCACACAAAAATGTTGACTCTTATCCAAAGCTTCCTTGGTGCCACTGAGGTAACCATATGACTTTTCTTGAGGCTACGAAGGCCAGCTGACGATTCAACCCCTGAGGGTCCACACCCTACAGATGGCCACCTGCTCACTGTGTCCTCAGGGGCAGAGGGTGCTAGGGGACACTCACGGGCCTCTTTTATAACCACTTCAACATATGGATTTCGGGGGTACACAAACATTCAGTCCATAGTATATGGCCAGTATATTAATTGTTCAATTCTTAAAGCAGCCTTACATTTTTGTGAAAAACTCCACTGGGTTAGGATATATTTTCAATTTCTCGTATTTTAGTTTTGTTAAACTTGTTTAGAATGCTTGCCTCTATGATGATGAAAGATATTAATTAATCTACAGTTGTGTTTCTAAACGATGAGTTGGACGCAGGGCTTTTATGCTGAGCTACAACTCCAGCCTATTTTCAAAACTGTATTTATTTATTACTTATTTACTTTGAGACAGGGCCTCACTGAGTTGCTAAGTTGGGAGGGGACAGCATTGGCGTGGGGGATCCCAATAGCCTGAGGCTGTCCCCAGGGCAGGAGCGTGCTCCTGTGAGCACCCGAGTGCACCAGAGATTTCTTCTAGGGTTTGGGGTCAGGGGTGCTCAGGTAGTTGCCCCTCGTTCTATCTTGGGGGCCACAGAGGATGTGTCTTTTCCTCTCCCACCCGATGGCTGTCCTGGCCCTGGCAGACAGTGACGGGACGTCCACCATACCCAGGCCACACTTACCTACCTGACCCCCCAGCCAGGGCATCCTCTGCCCAGCAACCTGTGCTGATACTCTCCACTGCCACCTTTCCTCCCCAGCCGTCTTCAGGAACTGGAAAAGTCTCAAAGGAGGGGTCAGCAAGGGACACAGGACACTGCCGCCCACTCCCTTCTGGCTTCTCACCATGCCACGTGCCTGTGGGCTGATCCGAGCAGCAGCGGCTCAGGGCATGCCAGGTGGTGCCACAGGGACCCTCCTCCCGCAGCAGCCTCCTGGCGCACGCTGCCTGGCTCCTTCCCTTCTGTCCTGTGGGAGGACCCATGACTGTGCTTTGCTGATCCTGGCCTCTGCCACCCCCTGTGGGTGAATCGCGTGCAGTGGGGATCCGTGTGGACCCTAGGCCCTGGTCGTGGGCTCTCTGCCTGGTCTCCGTCTCCGGGTGGCAAAGCGATGACTAGCTGGACCTCCAGGCGCGTGTTCGGACCCACACGTGGAAGGGCACTGTGACAGTCCCTTCCAAAGCAGGGGATGTTTTCCTGTCCCCAGCTGGGTCCAGGAGTCGGTGTGGCTGGGGAGAATCAGGGTGCGTGGTGACCCCTCGGAGACGGAGAATGAGTGTCAGAGCCCGAGTGGGCATCTTCCCGTGTGCAGAGTGCTGGTGTCCCCGACTCCGCATGTCTGTCCCCCACCACAGTCCCAGGCACCGGGGAGGAGCAGGTGCTCCCGCCAGGTGGCCTCTGACAGCCTGGTGTGTGTCTCTCCTGCGTCTTAGAGTCATCACAATGCAGAGGACTCGTCTTAACCTCCACTGGGCAGAGGACGCAGTTGAAAGCGGAGTGTCAGGAACTGACCCTTACCAGCAGGACTCCTGCCCCCTGCCTCCTGGTCACGAAACCTTAAGCCACGTGGCCCGCCTGCCCAGCCTGTACACTGGACGTGAGGCTGCGCATGGTGATGTTTTAATGAACTCAGGTGGGTGGAGACGCTGCATGGAGAGCCCGCAGCGGGGACTTGGTCCCAGGAAAGGCCGTTAATGATCAGCTATCCCGGTGCAGAGGCCGGGAGAATGGAGTGGATCACCGAAGCCACCCCGGCGCCACAAGGCTGTCATCCCAGTGGTCTAGGAGGCTGAGGCAGAAGGATCAAAAATTCGAGCCCAGCCTGGACAACTTAGCTAGATCTTGTCTCGAAATCAAAAATAACTATAGTAGTTTTGATTTGTGGACAGAGCTTCAGATGTATGGAAGTCAGGTATCACCAAAAAAGTCCCCAGAACGGCAAGGAGCACGGTCACCTTGAGCCCCTTTGTCCAGAGGAAAGTGAGGCAGCCCTCCCCAGTGACCTGAGGCACACTCTGGGCAATTCTCGTTGGGGAAGCCCTGGGGCTATCTGGGTGTAAGGCAGGTGCTGCCTCCCCTCCGGGCTGAGGGCCAGGACAAGGAAAGCCCAGAGGTCCTGGGCCACGAGCTGCCTCCTCCAACCCTGGCAGAGTCTAGGGAGTGGTGGGAGTTTATGAGGACTTCCTCAAGGCAGAAGGAAAGCCCCATCCCTTCCCGGCCAGCGCTGGGGACGAGTCCTGCTGGATAGAGTTGGAAGCCTGAGCCATGTGTTCCCGCTGTTGCAACCCATGTCCCGGGTCCCCTTCCTGACTTTCCAGAACCAGTCCAGGGGCGGAGCCTCCCAGCCCAATTCCCTCCCCCCCTGCGTCTGTACCCTGTGTTAAGGGCACAGTGGGGTTGGGAGTCGCCCCAAGGGGGTGCCAGGCAGGTGGCCGCATACCGTGCGGTTCATGTGCTGCTCTCGGGCTTTGGTGATGGGGTGGCGCTGGGCCGCCTCCCAGCTACAGGGACACTCAGAGGTCACACTCATAAATGCATACCCATGCACACACGTCAGCTGCACGGGCCCGGGGGGGGGGGTGCTCAGGGCCCAGTGTGAGGTAGCAGCAGGAGGTCTGTGGTGACCTCGAACCCCCGACTGGGCCAAGGACGGAATTCTGTACTTACAGCAATGCCAGTGGTTTGCGATCTGCCTGGGGCCTGCTCACCCCGCTTTGATGGTGGCGCTGCCCTGTCTGTGACCCAGAGTCACTTGAGGTTTGGGACCACATCTCAGCCCAGGAAACCACGGCTGGTGGAGCTACTGGATGTCCTATGAGGCGCCATCCCAAGGCTGGGGGGAGACGGCCAGCCAGTGAGTGTAGCTGGCCATCCGGGGTGGCACCCAGGGCCCTGGGCATCTCATGGCTGGATCCCATCTGCAGGTGTCAGGAGAGACGAGTCTGTAGCCCCCCAGGAGCTGCCTGGTCTCTGCAGTTGGCACTGTGGGAGTCACATGGCTTCCTAGCTGCTGGAGGGCTCACACTCTCCTTGTGCAGGGAGACAGGGGCCACCTTAGGTGTTCCTGCCAGTGTTCAGCAAACTGCCACCTGTTTTAAGTCTCAGGTCCCCTTTTAGGGCAGCAGGGCCCCTGGGATGACGCCTGGACTTTCCAACAGAGGATTTCAGCATAAAGAGGCTTAAGGGAGTGAGGAATGTACAAATCTTATACACTGGAAACGGGCCAGGGGTTCAGGACGCAGGAGGAACCCAAGACCTTTCTGGAGCTCTGAGCCCTGAGCTCCCCTCGCCCAGGCACTCCGTGAAGCCTTGGATGGCCTGAAAGCCAGCCCATTAGGAGGCACCTTGGCCTATTTTTAGCCTGGGAATCGTCTCAAATCCAAGTGGGAGGTCCACCCTCCACCGCACCCATCTGCGGCCGTCGGTGTCGGTGCAGAGATAGTGACTGTGGTTAAGGAGACCCGCTCGCCGTGTGGGGGGCTCCGGGCCCCTCCCTCAGCGAGGGTAGCTCAAATGCCACCACAGGGCAGAGGCTCCCATCTTGGGCACCTGGGCAGAGGCGCCCATCTTGGCTTTAGGCAGGAGTTCAGCCTTAGCCAGCTCGGGGCAGATCTGGCCACGGTGGCAGCTGTGGGGGTTCCTGGCAGCCGGAAGCGTATAGAGTACAAATTTGGAACCCAAGGCTTAGAGGGGACTGAGGACTCAAGCAACAGTGGGAGACCAACAATCTAATGCTGTCATGGAGACTGTCCAGGTTAGTGTCCTGTGCCCATGCTGGGCTGCGGGGCCTTGGTGGCTGTTCCCTTATGTGTGGGTGACATTGGGTTTTGAAGGAAACTAGACCATTTCCTCCAATGGTGACACCCCACTGGGCCCCAGCAAGGCCATTTCCCCACCCAAGGACTCCCTAAGGGTCTGGGGAAAGCCAGTGGTGGCAGCCAGCAGCTTGCGCTGGTGGTGCCGTCAATCCGTGCCCTGACCTTGAGCAGGGTCACCGCTCCTCTTTGAGCTTCGCTGCCCTGTTGTGGGCAGGCGGTTAGACCTTCAGTGTAGCTCTTCCCGCTTTAGCTCGAGGCTGCTGTTCAGCTGCCCGGGGACCCTGGTTCAGCACCCTGGGCTGCCCTAGATGCCCACTGACTCTGTGCTGGGTCTGGGGCTTCCCCTGCAGGCACTTGCGGGTGCCATTTCTGCATCCTTGGTCTGCCTAGACACTTGGCCTGCGGGTCCATGGTCAGGGGAGGCTTGGGCTCCTCCGGATTCACCCAAGGAACATGGGATGGGCCTGGGGCGCCTCCCCGCGCCACGAGAGCCCCAGGAGGGGCTTTGATGGCAGTGTGTATTTCTTGCTTATCCCCGGAGACAGCGACCTACAGCACACGCCCGGAGCGTGGCCTCCTGCCTTTGGCAGCAGGTTTGCCTGGGCAGCATGGGTGAGGGGTGGGTCAGCCTTGGGGAAGTCGGTTCTGAGCAAACCACCTGGTCTGTGTTGCAGCTGGCAGAACTGCCCTGTGGGGAGGGACAGGTGGCCAGCTTGGGGGTCCAGCCTGGGAGCTCCTTGTCCTCCAAAGCCCAAATGTGCTCCTGGGTGGATCTGCGAGGTACCTGGGGCCCACGGTGCGGCCCGTGCCCACCCAGGGTGTGCTGCTCCATTCTTCTCCCCCAGGACTGGCCCTATAGCACAGGTGCGGTGTAGCTGGCCGTTTCCCTAACTCCTCAAGGATGCTTGTGGGTGCTGCCACCCTCAGCGGTCACCATGGCCACCCTGTCCTCCCAAGCGGTGGGGCATCACAAAGACGAAGGTGCTGGGGACTCTGAGGTCATACGGAGGGTGGGGTGCCTGCAGCACTCGTCCATGCTGGCCCCTTGAGATTTTGGGGCTTGGGAAGGAGCTGGAGGGACAGAGGTGCCTTCTGCCAGTCCTGCCCTGGAGAGGGGCTGGCAGCTGGGGGCGGGTCTTACCTGCCGCGGTGGTGATGCCCAGGAGCCGGCAGGTGAACTCCAGCCCCTTCCAGAATGCCTGGAGCTTCATGCTGGGGGTGAGCGGTGTCCTCGTGGGGCAGGCAGCGCAGGCTCAGCCCCAGAGTGCTCCCGCGCATGGGCAGGCGCTGTGGAGGCCGGCGGGGGACCCGGAGCCTGCACCTGCTTTCCCAGGCCAGTTGTGGCTACCGCTGCCTGGCTGAGGGGCGAGTTGGGCTCCCCTCCTGCTGCCCTTGGCAGGAAGCTTAATCATTACCCGGAAGAATGCTCCCACGGCTCTGCACAGCCCAGCCCGGCCGGGCCGGTAGCCGCGGAGATCAGGCCGATTAGGGCAGGGCTGCAGGCAGCCGGAGCTGGCAGTACACTGCTTCAGGCTGGGAGGAGGGAGCTGAGGAGCGAGGAGCCCTAGCCCTGCCTGCTCGGGCTGGTGGGGAGCCGCGCGGGGCCCTCACACCTGCCAGGCTGCGGGGACCCCACAGCAGTCCCCTTTGGATGTGGCCATAAGCCACCCTTGGCCAGTGCTTAACCCTTTCTCTACGTGTGGGTAGAGCAGGGTGTTTCTAGTCTAGTGGCTTTGTGCTGGGGACCCTCCTTTCGCTCCCCAGAATGTGACAGCCACGTGGGGTTGGAGGAACCCAGCTACATCAATAATTAACTGTGTGACTGTGGGGGAACCTGAAGGTGTCTGTGAGTCCTATGACCCGAGAGGCACCCCTGCGCAGGGGTGCCGGGGCCTGCGGGCACCCTGCAGTGTTAGGCTGGGCTCTCAGAGGCCTTAACGTGGGCAGGGAGACCCACAGCAAGGTTTGTTTTGCTGCCAGAGTCGCTGAAGTTTGTCCCTTTGGGCCCGTGGGGCAAAACACCCAACAGATCCGAGGGACAAGCCCACAGACCCCGGTGACGACGGGAACCCAGGTGTGGCCTTGCGTCCTTCCGGCCCGAGGACAGCGCACCCTTGTTCAGGAACAGATGCTTTTCTTCAATGTCATTTTGAGTGCCTTACTGATGTTTTGTAATAACCACCAACTTGTTCCCCCTGCTGGGGATGGAGCCCAGGGCCTTCCCTGAGTTTTGTCCCCAGCCCGACTATTTATTTGATTTTTTTATTTTGAAATGAGGTCTCACTGAGACTCTAAGCTGAGCCAAGGTGGGCTTGAACCCGCGGCTCTCCTGCCTCGGATAGGCAGCACATGACGACGCGTTCGCCCCAGTCCCAGCGACGGCGGCTGCTGCTTCCTTGGCCTCCTCCTCCTCCTCCTCCTCCTCCTCCTCCTCCTCCTCCTCCTCCTGCTCCTCCTCTCTTCCCTCCCCTTCTTTGGTTTTCCCCCTTGAATGAGTTTCAGAAACGGTGTGCCCCGGGACCTCCAAGGTGAAACGGTCACCCCAGTTAGCACTTAGGGAAACCGACATCTAGTGCCAAGTACATGAGTGTGAAGCCCTGGCTTTGCTCCGCACACACACATACACACAGCACATGCTTTGCCATATCTTCTCGTAGTAGGTGTGCCGCTTAGCTCTCGGGGTGACCTGTCCTGGTGTCGCCGTGGTGCTGGGTTGGTGTCTCAGGTTGTCCCAGGTGGCCTCGTCTTCCCGTGGGTCTGTTGCGGGAGTCTGTGGCTGCTGGCTGCTCACCACTGGTCATGTGTGTCCTTTGTGGGTGGCTTCCCGGACTAGCCTGTTCCTCAGCCTCTGATAACGAACCTGTGAGGAGCCGTTGTGCAGGACGTGTACTGGGCCACCATCTTGTTCAGAAGTCTTACTTTTTTAAAAAAAAAAAAAATTTGGGAGTGAAGTTGCAGAAAAAGACGGCAATTTGCAAAGTGGGTGGTGTGCTCGAAAAGCAGAGGACAGAGGGTCTAAACTTCTGCTAACAGGAAGGGGTGCTGCACGGGCTGCCTGCCGAGAAAGCCCCATGGACATTATGCTAGATAAGCCAGGGGGATTTTTACCAAACAACCTGGTTGCTAAGGCCTCTACCCTATCGCCTCACTGCTGTTTACCATGTCTTAACTGTAAATAGCTCTAGGGACCAGTCAGTTGCGCGTTTTCTCAGGGAACAGGAGCTGCAGCCTGGTGTTTCCTGAGTCCCATAAATTCCTCCTCCAGAGGCCTTCTTTCTGGTCCTTAACTGCCACTATGGCCACCGCCTCCTTTCTCACAGGCACCGTGCGCCCCCCCATGCTGTTTCGGGGTCCCTGCGGCACACGCTGAATTGGAGAGGGGCTTCTGGGGGCAGGACCCGGGGCCCCACGTCCTTTTCTGGGATCCTCCACCCCGGCAGGCTTCACGGTCACTTGCTTCTTCGCAGCCAGTGGCTGCTGGTCTCGTTTGGCACTTGATGCTCAGCAAGCAGAGACCCCTGGGGACCTTGGTCGGCAGAGTGTTCAGTCCACAGGTCTCAGGTGAGCTTAGGAGGGAGTGCAGGAGCCAGCCCGGGGAGCAGGCACATGCTGACCAGCTTCAGGAAAGTGTCCTTCCTCCAAGTGGGGCTTGAGGACAGGGCTCGAGGAGCGTGGAGCCCTGCCCTTGCTCTGCTGAGCCCAAGTGCACACACGCACATACACACGGTGTGTATTTTGACATATCCACTTGCAGTAGGAGCATGGCTTGGCTCCCTTCCTGTGGACACACCTGCTTGGGGCAGGTAGGTGTCTCTTGGTGAGGAGGGCCAGCAGCAGGCCTGGCCCTGAGGTGACTGCTCCTGCAGGCTGGAGCCAGGTGACGGTCAGGGGCCCACGTCGGTCTCCTACTGCAGGAGCTGCTGCTGTCCACGGTGGCACGGGTCCAAACCTCTCTCCCAGGCCTGGTCCTGAACAGGCTTTTCTTGAGTACTGGCTCACACTAGGCAGAGGGCTAGGAGCCTCTGGGGAGCCCCGCTTTCCTAGAACTGTCCCCGCCCCCGGCCTGATCATGGGGGGAGGGCAGGCCCACTGCAGATGCCAAAAGCAGCCCCTGGAGGAGGAGCCCAGTAGGCCCTTGGGGGAACCACAAGCGGCCGCCAGCGCCCATGTCGCCAGGCCAGCCATTAAGCCCATTTGTGGAGCCCAGTGGGACGGAGGAGGCTGTCTGGCTACAGCAGCAACTTAGACCTCTTGGAGCTTCAGGGGAGGTACTGCCCGGAAGCGGAACCAGGCCTGAAAATAGAGCTTAGATTAGAGGGTGGTGATGTCCTGTCCCCGCCCCTCCCTCCAGGCCTGGCCCTGTGTCCCCAAAGCACCTGGAAAGAGCAAGGCGCCTTCTGGGGAACCAGAGGCTGCCTGGGAAGGGTGGCTGGAGGGGGGCTGGGGAGGACAGGGAGCCAGCGAGGGACACAGGGCCTATGGAGAGGGCGGTTTCGACCTGCTCAGAGCTGGAACAGTCCTGGAGCCTGAAGGCCGGCTCGAATTACAGCAGGGGGAAGCCACTGTGCTGGGGACCCTGTGGCTCAGGGCGGTGGGCAGGCAGGTGACATCACAGGAGAACGCACAGTGCCCATCCTGTCCTGCGAGGTCTGGGGCCCCAGGAGCTGGGGAGGAAGGTTGGGGACCACTCTGAGCTCCAGCTGGGGGCACAGGCTCCTCTTGCCTGGCCACCTCCTGGCCATGTAGGGAAGCAGCGGAGGCCTGGCCTGGCGGCACCAGTGGTATCCCTGCAGCTGACCACCGGGGGCGGCTCCTCCGCTCCCCGCAGCTGACTGCCCCACCAGCCGCCATCGCCTGTGCGCTCGTCGCCCTCACCCTCCTACTGTACTTGTCAGCCTTTGGCTACTGCTGCCGCTGTGCTCCTGGCGCTGGAGGGGCCCGGGCCTGGCACCCGCTGGGCTCCGGTGTGACCAGTGCACTGAGGACTCACTGGCGTGGGCCCGCCTCCTGGGCAGTCTGCCCTTGGCACCTCCCTCGCCAGTCCCTCCACACACATTAGGGCTAGTGGCCTTTCTCTGTTCTGGAGTCCTCTGTGGCCTGTGATGGCCATCTCCAGGGTCCCACGGTCCCCGCCTGGCGCTGGCTCCCTGGCTTGGTCCCCTCTCCCCCAGCACCAAGGTGCAGCAGGCAGGGCAGGGTTCAGTCCCAACATGAGGCTATGCTGATACTGCCCTCTCCATGCTGTGGGGCGGCTTCCGGGTCCTGTGGCTTGGGCACTTGGGAGTGCAGAGGGGATTCCAGCCCAGGTCCCAGCCCTGGACTGTGGGGCTCCACCCCTACCAGGCATGTGTTCAAGTCTGTGTGTGCCAAAGGAAACGTCGCCTTCTCATCTTGGTTCTTCTCTGCATGTTGAGATTTCCTCCCGGCTGCGGGCCTCCCGTGGTACC
The DNA here is from genome assembly GCA_004027205.1 of Ctenodactylus gundi. Classification (NCBI taxonomy): domain Eukaryota; kingdom Metazoa; phylum Chordata; class Mammalia; order Rodentia; family Ctenodactylidae; genus Ctenodactylus; species Ctenodactylus gundi. The sequence continues at coordinate 55,714 of PVKB01002650.1, read as the reverse complement.
CGGGCACCAAAGCTGCAAGCGTCAGGGGCGTCTGTCCCAGTCCTGAGGGTCCAGCTGTGGCATTCCTTTCCTGAAACTCCTCCAGGTGGCAGCTGCCTCTGCTTCATTTCTCCTGCAGACCCTACCGCCAGTTTCCAGACGACCCTCAGCCCCGTGGCCACCCCTGTCCTGGGGCTCAGCTCATTCCTCCTGGGCGAGGCAGATCTTCTTGGGTTGCAGCTCTGCTTAGCCCTTTCAGGGGAGTCCCCCTGGACTGAAGAACCAAGTCTGGATTCCTCCTGCAGACCCCCGAGGCTTCCCTGCGCCCTCCTGCACTCCTACAGACGGGCAGCACCTGCCTTGCAAGACCCCCGCCTCCAGGGGCTTCTCCTTGTGTTCTCTGCTCGTCTTTTCTTGACCCTCGTCAACACTCCTAATTCAGTCTGCAGGTCAGTGTGGCCCCGACTCTGACGGGGTCCTTACGTCTCGGCGGTCTGTGGCCCCAGCCCTGTGCTCCCAGCCCCCATTCTGCTGATTTAAACTCTAACTCACGCTGGCCTCTCCTGCCAGCAGGCGAGGTTCCTAGACTCGGGAGCGGAGGAAGGAGAATTCTCTATGGATGCTTTCTACTTCTGTTTTGGGTTGTAAGGATCAATTTGGCTAGCTCCCATTGCTGCCAAAGCTGCCGGCCCAGCAGAGTGACCAGGGCCGCTGGGCGGTCCCCAGGCCACTTTCCTGCTCAGCTCTCCCTCTTGCTCTTGGCTCAGGTAAAGGACAGCCCCTCGCTCCCTGTGGGAGTGGGGCTCCAGCGTGACGCAGGCCTTGCGTACCAGGGAAAGGAGAGGACTGCACAACGCTCCTGTCCCACCTTGTGGCCACTTCGTGGAGCCGTTCTGGAAGTCCGCCTTCCTGAGTGTCTCTACGAGCTGCCAAAAATATAGTGACTGGGCTACAGGCTAACAGCAGTTACTTGCAAGGCCCGAAGTTCAATGCCCCAGCACCACACATAGCGAGGTGTGGTGGCGCACACCTGTACGCCTGGTACTCAGGAGGCTGAGGCAGGAGGATTGCCATGAGTCCAAGGCCAGCCTGGGCTCCATAGTGAGTTCAGGACCAGCTTGGGCTACAGAGCGAGACCCTGTCTCAAAAAAAAAAAATATACAGTGACTGTTGCTGCCCAGTGCCATCCAATGGAAAGACAGACTCCTGAAAATATGGCGGTGTGCCCTTCCTATCTCAGTAACCAAAACTGGCACTTTGTGTCACTTGCATCTCTTTCCAAAGTCAAAATGACCATGAAGGGTCAAGTTTGAAGTCTTTTGTGGTTTGGATCTGGACTGTCTCCCAAACCCTCAAGTACCTATGAGTACTGTGTACTATCGGGAATGGGGCCTGGCTGCAAGGGGCGGACGCCTGGGGACTGACCTGGAAGGGTGACTCCACCTTCCTCCCAGACGTGGCTCCATTCTGCCATCCCGTGAGGATCTCTGCCTTGGGCTCTGGCCTGCCATGTGGCCCTGCCATTTTTCCAGGAACCCACCCATGAAAGGACTGTGACTTTCTGAAGCTGTGAGCTAAAATAAGTCTTTCTTCCCTAAAGTCATGGATGCCAGGTGTTCTGTCCCGGCACCGAGAAAGTATCTAAGACAAAAATGGCAACGGAGAAGTGGGACCATTGCTGTGAGTTTCCCTGACCATGTGGCCTGGAAGATTTGGAACTGATTTTGTAGGAGGAGTTTGGGAAGGTTTGAGGATGCTGGCTGAAGAAGCCTTGGAGTGCTCCGAGCCACGCTTGTTGGGAGAGTCTGGTCAGAGATGAGAAGAACAGGATGCTCACAGAAGGGGGGACTGCAAACGCCAGGTTCAAGGAGTTTCAGAGCCGTATTAGCAAGTGGTCGAAAAACCACGTGTGCTACACTCTGGCAAAAAGTGTGTTGGCGTTTTGCCCTTGTCCAGAGACTTTGTCTGAAACTGGGATTAGGGGCAGTGGACTAGTCAACATGGTAGAAGAAATCTGAAGGCAACTCAGTGTCCACACTGTCACATGGGTACTGCCTGCAGCCTTTAGCTCACTTTATGGCGAAAAGCAGGAAAACAAGGAAAAAAATGATACTCAAGTTGGCAGTGCCAGACTAAAATGGCTGCAGGAGTGGGGCCAGAGAGCAAGGGGAAGTTAAGAAGATCAGCACCGAAAGGAAGCCAAGTCCTTACCCTCAAAACAATAAACAAAGATGCCGTGAGGGAATCTCAGAAGTCACCAGGGCCCCACCCTTTACCAACACAAGGGGGAGGAGGCAAGGGACTTCGCTTTGAGAAGTGTACCCCAGGCATCCTCTAGTGCCAAAGAGAGTCACCGGGAGTCCAACCACCAAAATCTCAGGGGTCATGACAGCAGTTACCCAAGGGGCCAGGCTACTGGTCAAGCCCTTGGTAGACCCTGGTGATGTCCATGGGGTCCTAGCTTCATAGGTTTGCCGAATGCGGGAGTTGTGGGGCCATGGAGGCTCCGCCCACATTCCAGAGGAAGGCTTTGGAGGCCGGGCAGTGTGCCCCTGGAGGGGCTGTGTGTGAATTCATCAAGGAGAACCCTAACGTGCAATGCAGACTCCCAAAATTTGGAGAAGCAAGGAGCACGGATCACCCCCTGTGGAAGACCGCAGGCTGTGGGCAGGGCCAGCCCAAGGGGGAGAAGAAGGAGGTTGCAGCCAGCAGTGATACTGTAGGGCAGGCCACCCAGCGGCCACAACCAGGGCCACACGCCCCCAGCGAGGTGTTGCCATGGTGGCCCCAGGCCCTGTAGCTCAGCCCTGCAGAAGGGATGGTCAGGCCACTGGGCAGAGGTCCTCCGGGGTCGCCAGGTGTGAGCTGGAGCTCCAGCCCCATCACCTGCCCGTTCCTCTCTGGACTTCACCACAGGAGAAAGTCAGAGGGAAGACGGGAAAGAGGAGGCCTCTGCGCGGGCATCCCTCTTCTGGGATATGACTTCACAGAGTGCACCTGGAGCCCCTAGTGAGCAAGGGAGAGGGAAAGAGGACGGAGGAGAGCGGGCACGAGGAGCTCCCTCCCGCAGCCTCGGCCCGCCTCGCTCGCGGGGCTCCCCATGGTCTGCACCCCTTCCCCCGTCCCTGGTTGGCACGGGGAAGCTCGCCCATCCCCACGGGTGCGGCAACTGCACGGCTCTGTGGTTCGTGAAGCCGGGTGTATCCCCTGCCTTGACCAGCCACGTCCACCCTGCTGCTTTTTGCCCTTGAGATTTTTCAGTGTTGTAATGAAAAAATTTTGAAAGGAAGTTGTTGTGCTCAAGTACGTGAACTCTACTGTGTGTTTTACACGTGGACCGAGGAAGTTCCTTTTCACTCAAAAAACAAAACAAGCAAACAAAAAACAAGGGCAAAAGAAAACAAGAAAGCCAGGCTAAAGTTAGATGTGCCTGATTCAAACACTCTGGCATCCAAGACTGGTATTTCTAGCTGGGCCCTGTGGCCCAGGGCTATAATCCCAGCACCCTGGGAGGCTGAGGCAGGAGGATCGCATGTCTAAGATCAGCCTAGGCAGCTTAATGATTTAGTGAGACTCTGTCTTACAATCAAAAAATATAAAAAGTGGGCTGAAGGTGTGACTTAGTGGGAAGACCCCGGGCTCTTGATCCCCAGTGCCATATGCACACACACACACACGCACACACACACACACACACACACACACACACACACACACACACTAGGTGTCTCTGGCCACCCCAGCAGAGCTTGGTGTGGAACAGTTGGCACAGTGCTGGGGGGGAGCTCCCCGATATACCTGCTCTGGGCAGGGGGACAGAGAGAGATGGCGGATTCAGCTCACAGAGTTGGGGAGTTTCTGTGTGGGGTGCTCAGAACCAGCGTGGGGCCAGCCGGGATAGCAATTCGGAGAATGGATTACGCAGGCCGTGGGATTGAAAGAAAGAAGAAGCCTTGTTACAGCGCTCTCTGGCCGAGCTCTGGCCTCGCCCGCGTCTCCCGTCAGGGACTCTCCTCACTCACCTGGCTGCTGTCTGCAATGCCACGAGTGGCTCTCCAGACTCTGTCGGCTGTCCATGAGAGGACAGCGTGAGACCTTCTGAAACTGTAAGCCGAGATATGTCTTTCCTCTCTTAAGTTGTGGATGTGTATTTTGTCCCAGTGATGAGAAAGTAACGAAGACATCTCCTAAACCTGGGACCCCAGAGCCTCACAGGGACCACACAGGGTGTGGGCACCCCCATCCTAGGCAAGAGAGCAGGAGCAGTGAGTCACAGGACCAGGATCATTGCCTGGAGCCATAGGACTTCCCGGAGGCCCCCGCAAAGTCTGAGGTAAGCATCGTCCAGCCAGACTTAACCAGGCTGGCCTCCCCTGCCAGGATCCCCACCCCAACATGCAGACCCCAACCTGCCTTTGCTCCCCTGTTCTACACAACCCCAGAACTCCTGTTAGCCCCTGAGGGCAGACCTTGGGCATCTCTCTCTGTGCCTGAGATCGTGACTCTCTCTCCATCCCCTGAGATTGTGGCTCTCTCTCTCTCTCTCTCTCTGCCTGAGTTCTTGAAACTTCCTCGTTCTTTCTACATGGCTACAGGGACTAAGCTCTTCTGCCCTTTACCCCTTATCTCCTTGACTGAAGTTTTGGGGCAAGAGTGACCCAGCCTGGCCTGTTGGGACCCCCGGAGCCAGAGCTTTTGCCCTATAGTGTGATTACACACCCACCGGGGGATGTATGGAGTCTGGGTAGAGGAAACAGACACTCAGAAGCCCTGATGGGGTGTGTGCCTGCTCCAGATGGTGGCTTCTACCTCGCTCACAGGGTAATGGCGAGAGCCAACTGGTGGGGAGCCAGGTTGACCTCACACTGCCAGGCAGCCCATGGCACACACACACGTTTCGTCTCCCTGTGGTGGGCATGGGTTGCCCTTTGGGTAGGTTCCAGGGTGCCCTGCAACTGTGATTAAAAAACACAATGAATGCTTAAGTCTGAAATAAGTATTACAGTAAAAGGCACCACGCCATCATCTCCTTCAAGCACTAGACCCCCTCGCTGGGAACATGGGAACATCTTGAGTCCCTTCAGGATGATCGAGGCAGCCACAACCACACACCTGGCTCCCCTCACGCGGGAGAGTCATGGCCAACGCGCTTCACAGAGGGGTTAGAGCGGTCCGGCGTGGCCCGCGGGAGTGCCCCATGCCGAGGCACTCAGGAGCCAAGTCCCCGATCCATGCAATTCACGCTGTGAGTGTGGACCGGAATGTCACGGGGACCCCAAGTCTGTGTGTCGATTCAAAATAAAAGATTAGAAATAAAAGAGACGCAGACCAATAACTATGGAGAAAATTTAGGGGAGACTCAAAGATCCCCCACTGAAAAGCCCGGGCTGACCTCAGTTATGGTTGGATTTTGTGAAGCTTTCTGTGGCTGTCTGGCGTGTTTGGTCAGTTCAGTGGGACGCGCCCCTGGAAAATCAAACAGGCACGAGAAAACCCCGACTGCCGAGTACATCAACACGAAGGAAAAGCCTAGCCACCGCCCCGAGAATTCAGGTGTGGATGTGGGGCGGGCAAAGACGACAATTCCTTCTCTTGTTTTGCAAATGCAGAGTCTCCAGGCCCAGCCGGGCCCAAGGGCACAGAACTGCAATCCCAGTGCTTCGGGAGCCTGCGGCAGGAGGTGGCGAGTTCCAGCCCAGGCGGGCCCTCTGGAGGAGGTGTCTGGGGCGAGTCCAGGGCTTCCCTCAGAGCCAGGCAGGATGTGCTGCCCCCACTGGGCACAAGGGGGCGGCAGAGGCCAGCACAGGCGTCTTTCCTAACCGCCTCTGGTCCACCGGCTGTCTGCCCCTGCCTCAATCTTCACCCTGGCGGTTTCGCGCCCTAATGCGGGTGCCCCGGAACAGGGGCAAGGGGCTGACTGGGCACGAAGGAGGTGCCAAGGCCAGCCCTGGCTCACGCTGTCTGCTTGGGGGCTTTATCTTCAGGCTGGCACCCTGGCACCCTCGGGTCTCAGAGAGCTGCCGCGGACCCAGCCCCCGTGCCACACCCTCCAGAGCGAGAGTAAGACGCCCCCCCTCCCCGCCATGGGGCCCAGGTAAGCTATGGGCAGCACTGTGGCTGCCCCCACCCTTTAGCAGGGAGTCCCCGCAGGGGGAGGGCCGGGACCACGTGGCCATCCCCGTCGAAGTCTCTGATGGGGTGTCCAGGGACAGCACATCCGTGTGCCGGGGGCAGGCCAGCTCTCGCAGCATCAAGGCTTGAGGTTAGCCACCCACAATACCCTGCCACACCCCTGCTGAAAGGGCTCTATTTGTACATTGTTTCTTTGCCATTTTGGTAGAAGCTGCATTGTCCCTGAGCGAGTAACCCCGGACACTGCGGTTCCATGTTCTGGGATTTTTTTTTTTTTTTTTTTGAGACAGGGTGTCTCAGTTACATTTTCCTTGCTGTGACTCAATACCCGACACCCACAAACTCAGGAAAGGAAAGGTTTATTTTAGCTCACAGTCTCAAAGGTCACAGTGCATTCAGGGGTGGCCGGCAACAATCGAAGTACATGGCAGAGAGAGGTGGAGGCAGCTTCCCCGGACCAACAGGAAGGCCAGCTGAGGCTAGTTGAGACTAGCCCCCCCCCCCCCCCCCGGAAGGCAGGTGCAGCTTATGTATCCTTTCAGGTCTCCGCCCAGTAACCAGGTGTGGCCAGTACACACCGTTA
>PVKB01002650.1:0-48920 GCA_004027205.1 Ctenodactylus gundi | reverse complement strand
ACACAGGGTCTCGCTCTGTAGCCCAAGCTGGTCCTGAGCTCACTGTGTAGCCCAGGCTGGCCTTGGACTCAGGGCAATCCTCCTGTCTCAGCCTCCCAAGTGCTGGGATTATAGGCGTGCGCCACCACGCCCAGCTTATGTGGTGCTGGGGAATCGAACGCAGGTATTTGCGTTTACCGAAGTGCTTGCTAGGCAAGCACTTTAGCTGCTGAGCCATTCCTCCAGCCCCTAGTTCTGGGATTTTACTGGCAGCTTGTAATCAAGAAATTGCTCTCTTCTGCATCTTTGGGCACATAAACACACACAAACACGCATGCATGCATGCACACACATGTGCACATAAGTAGAGTATCACAGACAACATACAAATGGAATTCCAGAATGTGGAACCTGCCCAGGCCAGGACAGCCCTTCCCCTAAGGAGCGTGCTGGTCCGTGTTCCCCGTTACCTGGACTGGCCAGAGGGACATGCAGAGAACTGGCATCGCGTTGGTTCTGGGGTCTGCGAGGAGGTCAGACAAGCAGTGGCAGCGCAAGGCTGGTGAGAAGCCCCCTCTCCTTGTGCCGGGTGCCACCGCCTGCCACGGCAGGAAGGGCAGGTGCCTCCTCCTGGAGGTGGGGTGCCAGCCCTTTCCTGCCTCAGATTCAGTGCTCCCGCCCGGGCCGCGGGTCCCTGAGGGCTACACCTGCCCCTGGTTCTCCAGCTTGGGCGATGACACTACTGGGGGGTCTCAGCCTCTCCAATCACAGGAGCAGTCCCTCCAAACAAGTCCATCCATCCTCCCATCTACCCACCCCCCATCATGCGTCTGTCCACCTGTCCATCCAGCCAGCCAGCTCATGCGTCCCCTGACGGGCTCATGGTCTCATAGTCTTGGCTACTTAGGGACCCACGGTGTGGAGAGAGTCCCCAGGTTCCCCCCAGCCCTGCCCCCAGCCTGGTTTCCTCCTCTGCAAACTGACTTCTGGCTAGAGCCGCGGGAGGACTGTGAGTAGTGGCTGATGACTCTAGCCTGCACTTCCCAGGAGGCCGCCAGTGTGGGCCGTCACCCTCCTCAGCTGCCTGTGCCCAGAGGCAGGCACTGTGAATGCCACCAGCAGGGTGGGGACAGACGCCCGGGAGCAAAGGTTACTGTTGTGAGGTGGGGTCATCTCCCCAGGCTGCGGGAAGGGCGTGGCGGGACCTTGGCTTGGCCCCGCCCTCGCCACCCTGGCCTGGGCAGCCCTCACAGCTGGGGGTCCCCTCCTGGGTCCCTCGTCCCAACCTGGCGGGTCCCAAGGTGGGAGGACTGAGCAGGCTGGGCTGCAGGTGCCTGACCGTCAGTTCCTACGGGGGCCACGTGGGGCCACTGCGCCGCAGAGACTGAGAGGCAGCTCGGGGAGGTCCTGAGGAGCAGGCACCACGGGTCCCTTCCCTCTGTGTGGCTTCAGGAGCAGAAACATACACCCATGTTCCTTGCGTTCCAGAGGCCAGACATCCGAGGGCAGGCTCTGGCGGACCGTGGCGGCTTCTGTGCCCTCATCTGGGACTTCGGGGCCTCCGTAAGTTTAGGAGCCAGTTTCTTTAAGACCCATTCACCTGTCCCCCATGTGTCCACTCGGCCACCCACCCACTCATCCACCCATCCAGTAGGTCTCTCCCATAGGTTCTGAGGTAGAAAAAGAAAATCGCACTGGTCTGTCCTCATAAAGGTTCCACCCCAGCTGGAGGGCTCTGGGGTCATGGCTGAGTCCCCCAGGCCTCCAGTCCTGTCCCTCTGCGCTGGGGATATGGCTCAGCACAGGAATCCCAGGGGTGCACGTGTCCCTCACAGCATGTGCCACCTCCAGCAGCCCTGCCCTAGAGCTGAGGGGTCAAACCCACAGAGAACAGCACGTCTGTCTAATCTCCTCCAAGACCGACTGTCCCATAGCCGGGCTGCCAAAGGCTCGGGGAAGGGGGACGGCTGTCATCCTCTGGGGGAGAACAGGAGCGCAGGTGTCTGGCTCACCTGCCCCATGGTCCCCCGTGTCCCTCCGTTCCTGGCTCTTTGACACTCAGGGCCCACAGCCCTATAGCTCTCAGCTTGCCTCATCAATCCAGGGATGTTTGCAGACAGATCGGACCAGTGTCATGTTTAGGAACATTAGGGAGCTGCCCCACGTGCCCGCAGCCCTGCCCGCAGTGTCCCGGGGCCCTGAGCGCCTGCCTGGTGCCTTGCCGACAGTGGCGATGCCGACACCCGTCCTTCTGAGTTCCCAGCACCTCCGTGTGAAGCTGCAGCGATGGCATGGGCAGTCCTCTGCCAACTGCACAGCATTGTACCGCTTTCTCTTTCACTCCTGGTCCTGGTTTTCCCTGGCTGGGGGAGAGGCTGGGATAGCCCCTCCTCCCCTCCTGCAGTCACCTTCTGGACACCAGGTGGCGGCAGCCCCTGCCATCCCTCCTTGCTCTGCAAGGACCAAGGCCAAGGTCAGAACCAGCCTCATTAGCCCAGCAAGCCTTTGGCAGCCTGCTCAGCTAAGACCCCCCTGGGGCTGGGCCCTGGGAGGCCGCATTCCAGGGCTCTGATGAGGGGCCTGCCAGCCACTGGCACAGGGGCCTCCTGGGCTGGAGGTCACGCACACAGTGCTCCTCCTTCCCTGCTGTCCTTGAGGCCTTTATCTTCAATCTGCCCCACCCCAGACAGGCCCTGTCAGAGCTGGGACCAAAAGTCTGCCACATAAAGGGCCCTCTGTGTCCATGGTGGGAAGGCAGACTCCCATCCACGCCACTGGCCTTATCCGGACCGTCACAGACCCAGGAGTGCAGGATGGAGAGGCTGGGGCAGAGCCACGGGTCCCTAGCTGTGTCCAGGGGACCGGGGAGGCAGGAGGGGGGTCATGGCTGCATTCACCACTGTGGGCCACCCCTGGAGAGTCCCCTTGCATGGGACCATCAGGGAGGTGGCCCAATCCCTGTGGAACCCTGCCGGGATCCCCCAGTGGGCTCTGTTGTGTGTGGGCCAAGGACCAGGTAAACCTCGGCTCAGGAGGCCCAGCCCACCATTCTCTGTCGTGGTGGCTGCAGAGGCGGCCACGGATGCACACATGCAAACTGCCTTTAAGGACATCACCAGCTGGACATGGGGCTGAGGCCTGGAATCCCTGCCCCGGGGGAGCCCAAGGCTGGAGGGCCCCAGGTTCGAGCCCCCAACTTAGAGACACCCTGTCTCAACATCAAAACTAAGATGCTGGTGGAGGACGAGGCCCCGTGTGGAGGCCCAGGCCCCATTCCCAGCACCACACGCAGGGCACTGCCTCCCACATACCTCGGCCTCCAGGGCACCTTGGCTTCCTGACCCCCGCGGGTGTCCAGTGGGATGCATCTCTGTTCACCCTGCCGGACACAGCTCCAAGTTGTAGTACCACACCACAGCAGCTTGGTGATAGCGGGCAGGAGCCCCCAGATGGCACTCGGACACTACCATACCTCGTCCCCCGTCCTCCACTCCCTCTCTCAGCCCACCTCCTCTGCCTCGAGCTGGAACAACTGGCCAATCAGACAAGGGCCATGGATCCCTGGCCACGGAACTGCTCGCCCCAAGTGCCTGTGGCCCCTGGGCACTGCTGAGGCTGGCTCGGGCTCGGGGCCTCCTGTCCACAGCCTTGGCCCGTTTTCCTGACACTGTAGCCAAGTACCTCACCCCTGGATACTTTACAAAGAATGAAAGTTCATCTGACTCACAGCTCAGGGCTGGTGAGTCCCCACGTGGGCCGCTGGCACCTGCTAGGCTCCTGGCCGCCGTTGCCTCCTCCTCCTTCTTGTAGGGGGATTGAACCCGGGGCCTTAGCCCTGAGCTACTTCCTTAGCTCTTTTAAATCTGTTTATTTTGAGACAGAGTCTAAGTCATTGGCTTGCCTAGGTTGGACTCAAGCTTGAGATCCTGCTGCCTCAGCCTCCTAGAGTGCTGTAGGACAGGCGTGCCCACTGTGCCTGGTCTGGGGAGACCCTGCTGCGATCTTCCCGTGGCACAGGGCGTGCTATGGTGAAGCCGCGTGGTGTGCAGCCCAGCGCCTCCCTTTCCTACACACACTGTACCATCACGGGGCCACCCTCCTGCCCCTGCCTGCCCTGGCCAGGCAGCCCCCGAGGCCCCACGTCTGAGCTGACTGTCGACAAAGCCCAGGAACAGGCTGCACGCAGGGCCAGACCAGAAGTCTGAGGCCTTGGATTCAGGCCCTAGCTCAAAGCCAGGGCAATTTTTGTTTTTGTTTTTTTGGCGGTACTGGCATTTGAATCCAGGACCTTCTCACTGAGCTATATCCTCGGTCCTTTTTTATTCTGAAACAGGGTGTGGCTCAGTTGCCCACAGTGGGCTCAAACTTGTGACCTTCCTGCCTCAGCCTCCTACCATACTGCGAGTACAGGCCTGTGCCCAGCTGCGGTGGGACAGTTTTGAAGGGATCTTGGGAGGCGAGCCGCATGCTCAGGTTTGAGTTTTCTCTAGCGAATGGAATTAGGGAGCCCCTGGATCTGGCGCGGGAGGTGGTGGAGGCGATCTGGGAAGGTGCCCCGCTGGAGATGTCTGGGAGGTGATGAAGCCAGCCTGTTCCCGCCACAGACCTGGGCGACCAGCTGCAGTCAGGTGCTGGGAGCAGGCGCGGGCCTGTGGTCATGTGTCCCATCCCCCATCTGTGAAGGCCCGCAGGCCCAGGACGGGGACCTGGGGAGGCACACAGGAGGCAGGTGGGGGCTCACAAGCAGTGCTGGCCCAGTCCCTGCCCTGTGTGACTGCGGCAGATCACTGCCAGGAGGGCCCTGGGTAAGGCGAGGAGGCTGGTTTGGTTCGTGGTCTTGTGGGTTCTGTGGACCGGCCACCCATCTCCAGGTTGCAGTCCTGTGTCGGGGCTGGGGGGTGGGCTAGTCAGTGGGAGAGTGAAAACATCTTGTTCATTATCCCCGGGCAAAGGTCAATGGGCAGGGCAGAGCGGGCACGAGGGGAGCGGGACCCGGGACCTGCTTTCTAACAGCCCCCCTCCCCCTACCTCCTGGAAGGGCACCGGCCCCATCCTGAGCCCTCCCGTCCCACACAGCTGCTCTGACGACGGGTTTCCAACAGGGACACTGGGGGCACAGGGAGCCTCCCCAGAGCGGACAGGAGTGGCGGGGCTGGCTGTCGGGGACCCCTCTTCACCCTCCAGGGGGGTAGTGAGGCTCTGCTCCGGGGCTGGGGAGGACGCAAGGGGAGTCCTCCACTCAGGCCCGGCGCTCCCGCCCCAGCCAAGGGCAGGGGCCTGGAGAACAAGGGAGGACACAGTGACATGCAGGCAGGCACCAGGCTGCGTGAGCACAGCCGCCGGCCGCTTCCGGCCTCCTCCTGGCCCGGGGCTTACTTAAAGGTCAGGCCTTCCCGGGACAGAGCTCCGTCCTTCAGCTCCTGCCTCTGGCCATGGGCCTCTCCAGCTGTCCCTCCTCCCTGGCCCCTTCCTGTTCACCAGTAGCCTCAATGGCCCATTGTGGGGCAGCTGTGACCCTGGGGGCTTGGGCTGCACCCCTCCCCTCCTCTCCTGAGCTCCCCCTTGGTCCTCCCAGGCCTGCAGCCTGGTCTCTAGTTCTCTTCCTGTCCTGGCAGGTGCTGCCAGGAATCCTGTCCCTGACCTGGGGGACATGTGAGGCAAGAAAGCTGCTCCCCAGTCAGGGGACCCTCCATCCTTGGAGGACCCTCCTGCTTGCAGAGGGGAAGAGAGGGGACAGCCAGGAACAGGTGTGTGGGGCCCTTGGCTCGGCCTTCTTCAGAGAGAGGAAGGCAGGAGGGAGGAAGGGACAGAGAAAGCCTCTTCGTTCCCATGTCCCCAGGGACTTCCCTGGCTCTAAGAGTGTGGACCTGGGAGCCCTTGGGGAGCGCTGGGCCACTCGCTGACGGGGGACCTTGAGGTGCTCTCCTTTTTGGCCTTGGCTCCTGTTTGTGACAGGGCCTCCGCTCTCCCCTCTCCTGCGCCCCTGAACCAGGAAGTAAGTCCGGGGAGGAGAGGCTTGATGCCATCCCGGTGGCTCCCTCTCCCTCATGGTGCCAGGCTTGGTGACCAAGTGGATGAGGACGCAGTGTCATGTGTTTGCAAGCCTGCTGTTCTGCCGGGTGGCGCTGGCAGCGGCCTTCACCGTATCTTCAATAGAACCTCACTAAGAGGACTTCCAGAACTGCTTCATAAAGTGGTAGAATGATGAGATTAGAGTGTCAGCACAGAATACTCAAGTTCAATGTAAACGTTATGTAAACATACATATGTATATACATAAAAGCGATGGGGAGGAGTCTGGGGGTATCCATGGCCGTAACAATCACTTCTTGCACTGTGAACCTGGCTCAGGATAGGGAGATCTGGGTGCTGAGCAGGGACACAGCCATTTCTGGGACTGTCCAGCTGGCGAGGGGCTGGCTGCCTTTCTACCTTCCTTTGAAGGCTCCCTGTGTGGCACGTGCTGTGTTCTCTGAAGCTGGCCTGGGAGGCCTTCCTGGCCCTCTCCACCACCCGTGGGCTCTTCTCTGCCTGTCAGCCCCTCCACTCTGTGGCCTCTAGGGCCACGTGGGCTACACCTTACAAGCCCCTACCCCAAAAGTGCATGTCTACTAGAGCTGGGGCTTTAGTTGACCATCAGAGAGTATGGTGAAGGTCTGTGGAGGCGTCTGTGGCCCAGGAGCACGCTGTCAGCGTGACAGAGGGGGACAGTCGTGGGACATCACTGGGCCTATGCTGCTGCGTGGGAAGAGCCTGCCCCAGCTTGTCTCAGAAGTCCCTTCCTGTGTGCTGTCTGAGGCTGTGGCCTCTGGTGCAGGCGCAGGGGACGGAGGCTGCATCAGGCAGCAGGGGAGCAGAGTCAGGACAAGAAGGGAAACAGAGTCCCAGATTTCTAAATTTCTGAGGCTGAGGGAGGTGCAGGCACGCTCCTCCCCAGGCGTGGGAGCACTGGGCTCTTTCCTTCCAGCGTGGTGTGATGTCCGGACCTCTCTGAAGGGCAGGCGTGGCTGTCCTCACGTGCCACTGCGGCAGCCCTAGGGTCCCGGTCACACTTCACACTCTGAAAGGCTCCCGGAGCCTTTCCATGCAGACCACAGGGCGAAAAGGCGAAGGGTCAGCCGCGGGAAACCAGTGAGATGCTGGGACCACCCTTCTGAGATGTATGACAAGTGACAGCCGGCTCCCACCTCTGCCCCTCCGTCCCCTCGTCTACGCGGGGCTGTGTCTGCCTGAGGTCACTGGTCCGCCATCTTCCGATCGAAGATCTCGTCGTCCTAGTCACGGGGCAAGATGAGGGCGTCCAGTTCGCAGCAAAGTAAACGGGCAGTCTGGGGACCGCGGGTCGTTCCTGAGCGGGCGACAGCGCCTGGAGCGGCCTGGCGAGCGGGCTAGGTGTCAGGGCTCTAGACAGCAGAAGCCGAGCCGGCCGGGGCTGAGCTGGGGGGCCCGGGCAAGCTCCGCGGCGGCGCGCGCCATCCCGCCCTGCCTTGGCCGGCCCTGTCCCAGGCCGCCTCGGGGCTTCGGCCGGCCCCGCCACGCAGGGCCTTCCCCGCTCGGACCCTGCCATGCCAGTCTTCTCCCACAGCCTCCCGCCCGCTGTCCCGGGCTCAGTTTATGCAGAAGCTCCTGCGCGGCGACTCCTGGGGACTCCACGTCCACGGGCGAGAGACGCGCCCCGCCCACCGGGCGCCTTCGGAGCCGCTGGGAGGTCCTGCTTCCCGAGAGCCTGGGGCTGCCACGCCGAGCCCGAGTCAGCGGCTCCGGCCGTCCTGGCGTGGGGAAGCGCCCTCGTGCCCACGGCGGGCGGCGGCGGCGGTGGGCGTTGCAGCGGGGCCCTGGGGGCTCCCTCACAGCGCCCGCTGTGCGCCTGCGCGTGCCTGTGCCGGAAGGGGCGGAGCCCCGTTGGAAGGGGCGGAGCCCTGGAGCTAGTGGGAGTGGGCGGGGCGCCGCGGCTGGGGCGGAAGAGGCGGTGGCTGGCCCGGGAGGGACACGTGCCCGCTCGCCTCCTCGCGCAGTTGGCTTCGTGTCCGCCGCGCCCTGACTGGCTTCCCCGCTTCTGCTGCCCACGGCGGTGGGCGCGGCGAGACCTTCTGACGCCGTGAGCTGAGGTAAGTCTCGCCTCCCCGAGGGGCTTCCGGGGCTGTGCCCAGAGGCGGCAGGGTGTGCTGGGCGCCGGCGGAGGGGTCGGGGCGGGATTCTCGGCCGTGCGTCTCTCACTGTAACACATTTTCCAGCTTAAAGGTTCACTGTACATTCTGGCCATGCGTCCTGCGTCCTCTGCAGCGTCCTGGGCCCCCTTTTACCTCACGTGTGTGTGTGTGTGTGGCAGAGCGAGACAGCGACCCTCGGCTCCCTCTTCATCCAGGCCTCCTTGGGCTCTGCCTACCCTGGCGGGCAGATGGCTAGGTGGCCGCCAGGCCCGGTGTGTGCAGGCATCCCTGGCCCTCCCGGGGTGCTGCACTCACTGCCCCCTGGCAGGTCCCCTTGATTTGGGGGTGCTCTTTCTGGCTCCTCCCCCACCCACCCTCTAGGAGCCCCATCTCAGCGAGTAGCAAGTCCCCACCATGTTAAGTCCCTGGCCCGATTCTGGATGACTGCATTGGATGACGGGGCTACTTACACTGTGTTTCCCCAGGTGGTAGCCAGCTCTGGGCAGCAGGAGCCTCTGCTGCCGAGGGTCTCCCCCGGGTTGGCACGGAGCTAGCCCGCAGGGGAGCCATGGACCCGGACAGCCTGCTGTCCAGAGGAGCCTGGCTCAAGTCGTCTGTTTCTCTCAGCGGATCTAGTTATTTGAGTACAGAGGAGTCAACAGGAGTTTCTGTGTCATGGTGTCTGGAAACACGATCTGGGATGTTGGGGGACTGGCAAAGCTCAAAGTCGGGGGGGTGATAACATCTGAGTTGTCAGAATCTGGGAGGTAGAAGAGGTGGATTTGGGCCTCAGGGAAGGAGGTGCAGACAGCCTGGAAGGGTTGGGCTACGTCCAGAAGGACTTGGAGATGGAGCAGGAGCGGGCTCTGGGGACACAGCAGTGAGCGGAGCTGGCGGGGCTGGCCGAGCACTGGGTCAGGCGTGGCAGGGACACTCAGGCCGTAGGAGGCTCATGTCCCCTGCCACGGCCGCCTCCTAGTTATCACCCACTGTACACAGACCTGGCCAGCAGTGAGGTTGGAGCTGTCCCTGCATGGAGAGGACCACCCCACCTGGAAGCAGGCATCCTGGCCCCTGGCTTCTGATGACAGCTTGGGGCAGGGACATCCGTGGCCAGCCCCAGTGGCCAGCCCCCTCTACAACGGGGTCCAGGACTTGGGCCCTGCCCAGCATGGGCTTGGTGACATCATTCTGAGGTATTGCTCCTATTTGCCACCTGGGGCCTTGTGGGGTCCTGGGCTCTGCCTCGGGCTGGACTAATGGGTTATGCGAGGGCTAGGCACACCCACGTGGGAGTCATAAAGACCTCTCAGTCAGAGCAGAAGCTGTCCTCCAAGTCTGTCCCTTTGCTGTCTCTAGGAGGTTACGTAGCGAAGTCACCCTGTGAGTAACCCTTCCCGCTCTTCTCACGATTCTCTGCGGTCTTCCCGGTTGGTGCCAGCATCTGAGGCAATCTCTTTCCCGCTGAGCCGCACCCTGCTGCCTGGAGACACCTGCCCTGTTACCCACTCACCTGTCGAAGGTTTTCAGCTATTTCTAATAAACTATGATCAGTATTGGAGACCCAAGTTTTCACGTGGCCATAAGTCTTTGTTGCTTTGTGATAAAAACCCAAGAGTATAATCCCTGGCCACTTAGAAGCTGTGGATTATTTTGTTTTGTTTTGCATTATAGGGGATTGAGCTCAGAGTCTTCATGCTGAACTATATCCCAGGCCCTTTTTAAAACTTTTAGAGAAAGAGTCATACTAAATTGCCCAGGCTGAGCTCAAATTTGTGGTACTTTTTTGCCTCAGCCTCCCAGAGTGCTGGGATTACAGATGCGTGCACCATCCCTGGTTACACACTGTCTTAGTTACTTTTTTGTTGCTGTGACTCAGTACCTGACACCCACAAACTTAGGAAAGGAAAGGTTTATTTTAGCTCACAGTCTTGAAGGTCACAGCCCATTCAGGGGCGGCCGGCAACAATCGAAGTACATGGCAGAGAAAGGTGGAGGCAGCTTCCCCGGACCAACAGGAAGGCCAGCTGAGACCAGTTGAGGCTAGTCCCCCGTCCTCCAGGAAGGCAGGTGCAGCTTATGTATCCTTTCAGGTCTCCGCCCAGGAACCAGTCCCTACTGCACCCAGGTGTGGCCACTACACGCCGTTAATCCTCACTTAACTGCAATCCACCCCTCCAGACCAGACCCCAATCCACCAAGATCACATGGTTCCATTAAAATACATGAGACTTTTGGGGGACACTCCAGATCCTAACTACAGCACACATTTAGCTTTTTTATTTTTTAATTGTCAAACTGCTTTCTAGAATGGCTGACGGGTCCCCAGACTTGCCAGCTGTCCTCTCCTCTGTCTCCTGCTGCAGCCTTCCAGACTGGCACACTGTGGTGGCCCGCCGTGTCAGAGGCATCTGCCCTACGGGCCAGGCGGGCATACCTGGGCGCGGGAGGGCCTCCCTCCTCTGACGGCTTCCCCAGTTGGGTGGTTCTGCACTGCCGAGTTTTGAAGCTTCCTCATGTATTCTAGGTAGTAGTCCTTTGTGGGGTCTGCGGCTTCCAGCTCTTTCCTCGCACTCTGTGGCTTGTTTTAGCGTTCTCTTTAATAAGTTTCTCCTCCTGTTCTGTGTTCTGGAAAGAATACAAGAATTGGTGTTAACTTTTCATTAAACATTTGGCAGAATTCTTCTGTGAAACTGTCTGAGCCCTGTTTTTCTGGATCTGAAACTGCGCCCTAAATTCCCTTCCTTGTTAGGGTTGGGGCTGTGGGTGAAGCTGTGGCAGCCTGTGCTTCAGCAGGACTGGGCGGCGGCACCTGACTTCCCGCGTGGGCCGTATCCGCGGCGCCCTGCGTAGTCCTTGTGACACTGAGGGGTGGGGTGACCCTGACGCCGCATCGCCCCCTTCTTCCTTCGCCACTCCTGCTGAGGGTCGGCTGCTTCGCCTTTCCAAAGCTCATTGTGTCTTTGCAGTTTCCAGTTTTCAAATTTTAGATTACCAGCTTTCTTTGGGCGTTTGGCCCTGACTTTGCCCCCAGATTTGCTGGGCCGGCACGAAGGATCCGCTCCGCCTTTTCTCTGAATGTATTCGACGATGCAGGTCCCCCTCAGTGCTGCTGCGAACTGGATCCCCGGCAGGGAAACGCCAAGGTTTCATTTTCCCTCAGTTTCCCAGCCTTTCCCCACTCCCCAAGCGATGACCCCTGTGACCCACACACGACCAGAAGCGGGCCTGACCATCTACCAGGTCTGCGGCTGGTTTCCTGTCGATCCTACTCTCGGGGTTCCAATTCCTTTCCGTTTGTCCAGGCTGGGCCGCAGCCCGAGGTGTCGCCTCTCGCCCCAGGCTTGCAGGACCTTGACAGGGACATGCGTCCTGCTGCCAGGAGTCTGTCCAGCACCGGTGGCTTGTGCCTGGGGAGGTGTCTGCCGAAGCTGCCGGCTGTGAGAGGCGGCTTCGTCCGTTTCCGCTCTGGTTCTGTCTGGCGTGGCCTAGACGACTTCGCTGTTCGCTGCGTACGCACTTAACATTCCTGTGTGTTTTTGGCGATTGGCTCATAATCATGTGATATCTCTGGCTTTGTCATTATTTTTTTCTCTGATACTGATCTGATACTAGCAAAATTCCTCTTGCTTTCTTTGTTTACATTATAGAGTTGCCTGTACGCCTATGGGTGAAGTGAGCTTCTAATGGACAGCATACATTGGGTCATGTTTTAATATGTATCTGCCAAGCTCCGTCTTTTAATTGATGTATTTTTTTTCCATTTACAGACTATGCAGTTCTGTTCCAAGTTGGTGTCCTGGGAAAGTTTGTATGATCCCTGGAACACAGGGTGGATGGAGAGTTAGGAAAGTGGGGCTTAGCACTCCTGCCAGGCCCCGGAGAAGCTGAGACCGGGCAGAGCGAGGGGTGTCCTCCCTCTCACGAGCCACACACTGCTCTGAGGGTCTCTGGCTGCCCCATTTCCTGGTTCCACCACTCTCATCCTCCTGTCCTCATCACACCCACCTCCTGAGAGTTGGCAGCTGTGGCAATCCAGGGAGTGTCTCAGTTTGGAGGTGATATCACTGCATGGTCCTCCTGTGGCCGTGTCCATGGCTGCACCCGTGTGCGCTGTTGTGTGGCTGCTGTCTCAGCATTTTCCAATCTGTGAAGGGTGGCCTCTTTCTGAGGAGCAGGAAGGGCACCCAGGGCACACCACTGAGTCCCACGTAGCGCTGGGGAGTCCCCGGAGAGCTTGCCTTCACAGTGCCCTCGGCAGACTCAGGTGGAAGGGGTGCTGTGCAGGTCTGATTGCGGAGGATGGTGGGGCTGACATGCGCCTGCGAGGGTCCTCTGTCCTCGCAGCCAGGAAAGTTCTGCTCAAGGGTCAGTCAGCCCAGGGCTAGAGCGTCAGCTGGGGAGCAGGGCTGCAGTCAGGGTCCCTTCCCACACAGGGTCATTGCCTTCGAGGCTTTATGCCTGCGTATTGGTTGCTTCCCCAATCACAGGGAAAATGCCAGATGTCGGCAACTCACCAGTGGCTTGTGGTTTTATAGGGTGTGGTCCGTGGCTGGCTGGCTCTGAGGCATGTTGTTGCAGGGCACAGGGCCATGGTGAAGGCCAGCTGCTCACACCACGGTGGCCAGGAAGCAGAGAGACAAGAGACAAGCTGGCCCCAAGGACAGACCCTCCCAGGTCGCACCCCAGGGCCCACTCTCACCAGGCTACCTCCTGATAGCTCAGCTGGCCGTGAAGTCACCCATGCCCGAACCCACACATGAGCACAGTGTCCCCCAGTTCAGGCATCATTCCAAAGCCCCACCTCTGAGCATGGAGCCTTTGAGGTGGAGTTAGATCAGCCGTAACAGCCACTCACCAGCAAAAAGGACATCACCAAAAACATGGCTTTTTTCTCTGACTCAGTACGTTTACAGCCTCCAATTATATATGGCTATTTTATTTGTATATGCCATGTGTATTTTTTGTAAATAACTTTAGAAATCTTGTAAACATCACATTTTCTAACTAACCCATTGTTAGTAATTTTTAGGAATCTTGTGAATTTTCAGAATAGGATTTTTATATATCTTTTTTATTTAAGATGAAACTTATATTTATGGTTTCCTGTGTGATATTCCTGTTAATAACCCTCCTCACTGAATTCTGGGGTAATGCTAATATTTAGGCAGTGTTTTTCTTGGATTTTTTTTTTTTTTTTTTTGAGACAAGGTCTTGCTCTGTAGCCCAGGCTGATCCTGAACTTACTGTGGAGGCCAGGCTGGCCTTGGACTCGCGGCAGTCCTCCTGCCTCATCCTCCCGAGTGCTGGGATCCTGGCATGCATTGCCATGCCCAGCTTTCTCTTGGCATTTTGGGTACACCATCCTTTCAAATTGGGAATATAGCTTCTCTCTCTCGTCTTTGCGATCACAGCACTGAGTGTTCTAGTGTTTGCTGGAATGCCACAGCAGAGCTGCCTGGCGACTGTGACGCCAGTGTTGTCTGGGTCCTTGCTCTCTTTGCTGCAGTTTCTGCAAACGGAAGCAGTGTTGGGAGCACAGGCTCTTTCTGTCTCAGTGGCCACCCTCGCCACCCTCGCCTGCTACACATCAGGGCTTGAACTCATTCTTGTTCGACTTCTGTCTCTCATTTGCTGTTGTTGTTGTTGTTAATGGTACTGGGGGTTGAGCCCAGGGCCTTTGCACTGAGCTACCACCCTAGGCCTCCCATCCTTTCTTTATTCTGAGATAGGGTCTCTTGCTAAGTTGCTAAATTGCCCAGGCTATTCAAAACTGTGATCCTCCTGTGTCAGCTTCCTGCGGGGCTGGGATTACAGCACCATGCCTGGCTTGGCTAGTTCGGTATCTTTTAACATGTGACTGAATGAATGGCCCTAAGAATAGAGATTAGCTTTAAAAAAAAAAGGAATCTAATTGATTGAAAGAAAATGGCATCTAATTAATAATAAAAGGCAGTCAGGTGGGCAGCTGGGCTGTACTTTCCCCATCAAGTCTCGAGATATCAGAGCGACACAATGCTGGAGGTGCCAAACCCGAGGAGGGGTCCTTACCCTCCAGGCCGTGCACCAGAGGCTGGGGATCAGAGCAAGGGAGTGCCCCCCTGGCTTCCAGCTGTGCTCAGTCAGCCGAAGCTGGGGTACAGTTGCAGGCAGTGAGGACCCAATGCCCAGAGCACCGGCTCTGACCACTGCTTGTCAAATTTCCTACAAGAATGGACAAGGGAACTGGGCCTGGTGGTACAGGCCTATAATCCCAGCACGCCGGGAGGCTGATGCAGGAGGATGAAGGTTCCGGCCCAGACTGGGCACCTTAGCAACTTGGGGAGATCCTGTCTCAAAATAAAAAAATTAGAAAATGGGTTGGGGTCATAGCTCAGTGCAGAGGCCCAGGGCTTGATGCCCAGGACAACAATAAAATAAAATGAAGCAAAATAAAACAATAAAAAGGAATGAAGAAAGTATGACAGGAAACCTGAGAGGACTTGATGGCTGCGCTAGTGAGGACCTGGCTCGTAAGGGGCTCAGAAGACTGAGCCTTGAGCAGACTCCTTGGGAAAGCCGGCCATAATTCTCTGACCACGTGGTCTGGACAGGATCCTCAGGGCGTCAGGGAAACCGGCAGATCAGAGAGCTCGGGGCCCAGCCTCTCAGGAGAAAGGCAGCAGGCCTTGTGGGTGACAGTGACGGATGAGTCGCGGGAAAGCCCAGGCACCACCCACCTCCACCTCCTCTCTGTCTGCCGGGGATGTGCGTGATTTATAGAGTGTCTAAATTAGACAAATAGCTCAATCGATTCCGAGCAAGGACAGGAAACACAAGCTGAGTTTCGCCAGAGGAGAAATGCTGTGATCTCTGGGATGAGGGTCTGGGCTCCCCAGCGGAGCTCCCCCACTGCCCTGCCTGCGATGTGTTAGGGAGCCGCCTGTCTCCTAACACGCGGGATGGAGGTGGTGGGAGCCTGAGCCGCTCAAGGCACCGGGTGATTTATAGTGCTATTAACGGGGAGAGGGTGGAGCCAGTGGAGCACCGGGCTGGGGTGAGGGCCGTGTGGAGATGGGAACACCCCCGTACCCGTGTGAGCCGAGTGGGGCTCGGAGGGCCCAGCGTGTCCAGGGTTCTCCGGATTGCTTCCTGTTGCCTGGGCTCTGGCCCAGGGCCTGCTCCAGGGCCCTGGTGCTATCATTGTGTGGGCCTCTTTCTGGGATCCGTAGCAGAACCGTAACTCACTGATGGCCAGTCCTAAGATCAGAGGGACCAGCGTCCCGGGTCATCCCCTCTTGCCCATGGACTCAGGGAGACGGACTCCAGGGCGAGTTCTGCCATGCCTGTGCCTGGGATGGTGGGTGACCCTTCCATGCAGGAACTGTCAGGACCCCTGGGAACTCAGTAGGCCTCTGCCCAGCCCTGAGCACCTGTCCTGGCTCCCCTACCCCCAGGTTGGGGCTCTCTGCCCTTGGAGGTGCTCCCACTACACCCGAGTCATTCAGGGTATTCTCTGCAGCTGTCTCTCTTGCTGATTTCCAAGTGCCCAGGAGACCCTCCCTCGGCTCTGAGTGCCCAGGAGACCCTCCCTCGGCCCTGCAGTAGGTGCTGCTCATCAGTAAGCCCCCCTGCCCCTGCAGATGTGTAGCGGAGTTCTGCTTCTACAAGTGGCTCTGGGTCTAGTTGGTGGTTTCGGGCAGAGCTAGAAGACCTCGGGTTTGCCAGCTGGCTCTCCGTGATGTTGTGGGTCTGAGCCTCTGACTTCTCAAAGCAGTTTTTCTGGTCCCTTTCTTGTCCCTCATCGTGACCCGCACTCTGTGTGGGATTCAGAATATGTAGAAGACACATGGCCTGTGTACCAAGCAGGTTCCGCTGTTTCTCTGGTCATTGTTACTGAAATTGCACATTACAGCAGCTGTTTCCCTACAGGGGTCTCTGCCCTGTGGGGATCCCCAGAACAGCTGAGGAGGGGTTGGACAACACAGTAACCATACTCCAGGAACTCGCTTTGGTGAATGAAGTTCAATTTATTGAGACCATACAGAGCTTAAATAGACTATGATAATGCAGAAGTCAGTTAGCACTTTGGGCCACCCAGAAGGAGGGAGGAGGATGGGGCTGCCAATCAGCTGTTTGTCACTGGACACGGGGCCGTGAGACCCACCTCGGACGCCAGCTACGTGGTGAAGCCTGCTTCTACCGAAGTGTCCTGGACTTGAGCTAGATAGGCTTCAACCCAACCTGAATCCCCCCCATTTCCCTAGTACTCATATTACGTGATAAATGACCTGAAGATGATTTCAGTGTGTGAGAGGGTGGGCCTGGCCACATGCAAGTGTGTATTACCTGGCTCTGGTGCGGGGCACCCAAGGACCCTGAGGTCTGAGGGGCCCTGGGAGCAGTGAGCTCGGCCCCTCTGCCAAAGGCCTTTCTATTCTCTGTGCTCTAGTTCCTTTCTTTTAGGACTTTTTTTTTTTTTTTTTTAAATTGTGCTGTCGGCTGCAGACTTTCACATATATTATTAATGTTCTTTCCAGACGTATTCCACAGGGAGTTTTAAAAATTATACCCTGTATTTGGACAAAGATTAGTTTGTAGGAAGCACAAAATAAACACACAGCAGTAAACGGAAGGCTGGCCCTTCGAAGCTGGCGTCCAGCCCCAGCCCTGGGGGTATCCTTCTGAGGGGTCACCTGTGCTTGTCTACCCGCAGCCCAAAGGGCACACGTGTGGGCAGACTCTTTCGGAGGCCCTTGGCCAGGCACCCAGGCACTGGTGCGGGGCGTCTGCCTCCAGATTATGTCTGATAACAGTGGAAACAGGTGACTCTGAGGGAGCGGACCAGGAAGGAGTCCTATTTACTCCAGAGTTACTGGTTGAACTTATGGTGCATAAATTTGTAAGTTAATACAGAATGAAAGCCTGGTGTGGTGACACACACCCGTCATCCCAGCGCTGTGGGAGGCTGAGGCAGGAGGACTGCAAGTTCTGGTTCAGCCTGGGTAATTCCGTGACTTTGCAAGACTCTGTCTCAAAGTATGACATCAGGGACTGAGAGTGGAGCTTGGGGCAAAGCTCTGGGTCTGGTCCTCAGCGCAGCAAAACAAGATGGAACAAAACCAGGCTTAAGAGGAAGAAACGATCACCCATTCTGGATGTGTGGGGACAGACTTCTGTTCGCCTTGGTTTCTGTGCGTTGGCTCACCCGTCCTGTGTTTGCCTTTTGTTTTCGTGGTCCTGGCGGTGGAGCCCGCAGCCTTCACCATGAGCTGCATCCTCAGCTCACTTTTGATTTTGGATTTTCAAACAGACTATCTCTAAGTCGCTAAGTTGCCCAGGATGGGCTAGAACTTGCCCTCCTCCTGCCTCAGCCACCCAGAGGGTGGGATGGCAGGCCTGCGGGTGGTTCTGTTTGTTTTGGCTCAACCCCGACTGCTTGGTAATCACTGTTCTCTGCTGAGTAATGACAGTATCCCTCTCGCTGTCAAACGCAGCCTGGAAACCCAAGTCTCGTTTGCATAACGCACACTGGGGACGCTCACTAGTGATTTTGATTGATTTTTTTCTCCGTTTTTTGAGACAAGGTCTTGCTCTGTAGCCAGGCTGGTCCTGAGCTCACTGTGGAGCTCAGGCTGGCCTTGGACTCAGGGCAATCCACCTGCCTCAGCCTCCTGGCTGCTAGGATGACAGGCATGCACCACCACACCTGGCTTTATGTGGTGCTGGAGAATCGAACTCATTTGCAAGGGCAGCTCTTTAGCTACTGTGCCATTCCTCCAGCCCCTTCCCTAGTGATTTTGCATAATGCATCAACACCTGGCAGAGGCTTAGGGTGATAGATAAGTGGCAGGCGGGTCATGTGGGCATACTGGTGGCCCCAGATCTCACCCGGTCGGGATTCCACTGCCCTGTGGGAACCAGCTTGCTGCCTGGGCACCTTCCAGCCCCGCTGCAAGCCTCCCAGCTCCCATGGCAGGTAGCCTTTCCCTCCCCTCCGAATTCGCTCTGCGGCCCTGCACTAGAATGGCGGGATTATAGATATGTACTCGTGCCTGCTTCAACCTCGACAGTGTTGCGCACGTGCCTCCCTTTCTGAAGCAGCCTCTCCCAGGTGCAACCCCAGCTGCCCTATGCCTTCACGGAGTGCTGACCTTGGTCGTGGGCTGTCCTCGTGTCCTGTCCTCCCAGGTGCCTTGCTGAAAGCGTTCCCCTACTCCCTTCAGGCCTGAGGGCTGCTTGGGTTCTGTAGCTGAGCTACACACCCAGGCTTCTGCCCCTTTGGTTCAACTCGCTGCCGGGAACCGGCACGGGGAACCCTCTACCAGAGCCACTGGTTGTGGTGGCTTTGGGACCATGTGACAGCTCATGGTGTGAGTGTACGTGTGCATGTGTGTGAACAGCGAGCCAGATGGGAACGGCTTTCTTGTGGCAATTTATAATCTTCCGCAGGCACTAAAAGCCCGAGGACCATAACTCAGCCCTGGTTCTCACATCAGGCGCCTCCTGGCTCCTAAGTGCTCACTGTTTGCATTTCTGATCTGATAACTGTATTTAAAAAATTGAGATTTCCTGGAATCTGCTCTGTCTCCTGGCTGAGCCTTGCTCCTCTGTGGCTGCTTCCTGGAATCAGGCCAAGGTCTGTGGGCTCCCAGTGCCCCACGGCCCGGGTGGGGAACAGGGAGGATCCTGGGCTCGGGGCCACTCTGCTGCGGCTCCAGAACCCTAGTGCCGCAGTAGGACATCCTGCCGCTGGTCCCCTCCCGCTGGCACTGCGCGTCTCCTTGTGGGGCTGTTTCCTCCTGGGGGTCTTGCTGTTGGAGGCACTGTGCGGCCTGTGGGGCAGACGCTCCCACCTGTGGCTCCGCGCTGTCTGCTGCCTGGGTCTTCCAGTTCTCACACGCCACTGGCTTCCTGACTCTGTCTTTGACCCAGCTCTTTTCTATGGTGTGTTACAGACTCACATTGTTGCCTTTGAAAGCAACACACTAAACACAGTCTGCATAGAAGGTAGCAAAGGGTGAACACGGTGCCACCTGTGCCCTTGAGTCTCAAAGATGTCTTGGGAGGAAGGAGACCAAGGGCCTGGGAGCCAGCCTTTGGGTTGGGGGCAAGCTCCCTCAGGGACCCCTGAGTCATATGCTCAGAGCGCCGGGTGCAGCAGGCAGGGTGGGGAACTGGAACAGGGAAGGACTGGAATGGCACCCCAGGCCTGCCCTAGATTCCTGGCTCTGCCTGTGTGCCCAGCAGGGTCCCAAGCTCCCAGCACCCCTGAGCAGAGCACAGGGTCCCCTGCTGTTCTGGGATGCACTGTTGACCCCAATGACACAGGCCTGAAGGGGCCCCAATTCTCCTGGAGGCTGAGGCAGGATGAACTGAGTTTATATGAGTAAGGGAAGGTGATCAAAATCTACCCCTAAATAAAAGATGAATCATAGAATGGTATTTACCTACAGGATGCTTGTGCATGCAGACCTGGACCCAGACCAAGGCATGGGGCTCACACATACACTCACACACAAAGCACATGCATGCACTCATGTCCCTGGAAGGGTAATCACCACTAAACTACTGCAAGTCCTGGTCTCCATCTGTATGGCCTTATTCTTGTTCTCATGCTAGAGTTTGGGTGTTGAATGTCCCCGAAGGCCATATGTTGAAGCCCTGGCCCGTGCCTGTGCTGCTGTGGGAGGTGGTGGGACGTTGTTGGGTCCCTGGGATGAGCCCTTGGAGGAGTGGTAGGACCAGGGCCTCCCATTCCTTTTCTTCTTTGCTTTCAGCTGCTCCTGGTTGATGAGCTACCTCATCATGCAGGCCAAAGTGATGGAGATCCGCCGTGGCCCAATGCCTCGGAAACCGTGAGCCAACACAAACCGTGAGCCAAAGCGGACCTTTTTACTTACATGTTGTTGTTTCGGGCCTCTTGTCACAGTGAGGGGGAGCTCAGTGTTCCCTGGGGATGGCCCAGTTCTGGGTTGCTGAGGAGCCAGCTGGCACTGGCCTCCTGGTGGTTCACACAGGGGAAACTGATCTCAAGGTCCCAGGAACGTGTCTTATTATCTGCCTCCCCACCGGGCGGTTCTGTTCTGGGGTCCAAGCTGGTCTGCTGCCGGGGTGTGCTGTGGCTCCTTGGTGCACGTGCCTTCTTCTCATGGTGCACTGATTGACTAGTAATGCTTCAGTATCCTGAGGACGGGGCTGGGGGGATGTCCTGAAGGGATGGCCTTGACGGGTCAGTGGAAGGGCACTGAATTTTCTTGTAAGGTTGGAGGGGAGTCAGTCCTGGTCGCAGCTGACCTGTCCTTCGTCTCTCCCACCAGCCTGTGTGCACCCCTGAGCTTGGGGGTGCTGGTGGAAAGGCACCGGCTGCCTCCCTTGTCTAGGCTGTAGGGCCGAGTCTCGGTACTAACGGGAGACCAGCCTCCCTCTGGCAGTGCCCAGTCCACCTTTGAGGTGTGGTGAAAATGCCTTTCAGCGTGGTGCCAGCTGTGGTGAAGTTCACATGTTGTCCTCAGTCACAGTTCCTAGTGTCAAGGGTGGTGGGCATGGTGGCCATGACAGAGCTTGGGCTCCTTGCCCACAGCATCACCGTTGTGACACCTCCCAGGAACCCTGGGATCCAGCACCACTGACAGAGGACACGGGACAACCAGAGAGTGGGCTACCACAGCCTAAGGCATTCACCCTGGTGAAGGTGCACTGGCACATTGGAGCCTAGGGACATCTATGGGAGCCCGTGAGTTTTACTGAGTGGGCAGCTCCTGCCAGGGGCTAGGACTGAGGAGGCCGGTGCAAGCAGCAGGCGATGTCCTTCGGTGGAGTCGCGGCCGCCATAAGTGTGAGGCGGACATGTGTGGCATGTGCGCTGGCCGCCCGTACTGGCTGGGTGAACTCTTTACAAGAAACATGTGAGAGAGGTTCTGGTGGTCTGTACAGGAGGTAGCCTAGGGCATTACAAAGCTGCTTAACTTCCTACTTTCAACACCACCCATATTCTGGAACCAGCCTTTCGCTTGCATGTTTAAGCGTGTTTAGAGCTTCTTATGCACACATGCAGTGCAGTCACACCCTCACACATGTGTGCATGGGTGCTGTGTATGTGCAGACATGTATGCCTGTGGGTCTGCTTTACGGTTACTCTGCGAGGGGCTAAGGGACGTGCCAAGGTCATGTAGCTGCTCTGTGACTGAGCCGTGGTTTAATCCAGGCGTGATTTTGTCCCTATCCAGCTGGGTGTTGGACGCCTTTCTGGCAGGAGCACGTGTTTTGGCTTCTTAGGAGACTGTCAGAGCAAGGAGCTAGGAGGCAGGACGAGGAGGGTGTGGACTGTGTCTCCAAGGAGGTCTGGGGGCCAACCTGCCCCAGGCATGATGGCGGTCCTGTACCAGCAGCCCTGGGTGCAGGCATGCTAATCTCAGCAGTTTGGGAAGCTGAGGCAGGAGGACTGCAAGTTTAAGCCCAGCCTGGACAACTTAGTGATTTAGTAAGAGCCTCTCTTAATATTGAAAAGGCACTTGATCCTGACTACCACACCACACACACACGTACATATACACACACACGCGCCGGTCCCTGGAAATTGTGGCAGTAGCAGTACTAAAACCTTACACCACCATCTTTTGACCCTGCTCCATGTAAAATGAACCTCTGGTCAAGGCCCAAAGGGACTGGACACAGGGATAGAAATTTCAAAGTTGGCCCTGTGGCCTTCAGCTGGCTCTTCTTAAAAGGTGGTGCCAGGGCACGGCCCAGAACCTCAGGGTCTCGTGTGCCACCTGTGGGGACAGCTTCCTGTCCATCACAGTGGCTCTGATGAGTGGAGACAGGCTGACAGGGCGGAGGTTAACCGTGTCCATCTGGGGCACCTCTGTCACTGCTACTGTCTTCTCCCAGACTCTCACATCTCAACCACAGCTGCTGAAGGAGAGCTGAGTGGCCGGCATGTTCATCAGTTTTCCCAGCTGTACCACCACCGGAAGGGCCAGGCCTCACTCCCCTGGGTGAGGACCCAGGTGGTGACCATTACCTGACTGTGACTGGCCAGGCCTTCCCATGCTCCGTGTCCCTGGCTGTCTGCAGTCCCCAGCTGGCTGAGGGACCGCCAAGTGAATGTGGGTCCCGATCCACGCGAGCCTGAGACCCAGGCTGTTGGCATCGTCTCCTTGGGCTCTAGTTCTCAACTCTTGACTTGGAGGTACAAAATTGAGCTCCTGGAGAGTTGAGAAGCCTCTTGCCTTACTAGAGCTCAAAGGAATAGGAGCTGCCCACCCCGCTGTGAGGTGGAGCATCTAAGCCCTGAGAGTGGTCCTGAGTGCCCGAGGGTCTGTGGTGGACAGCTGTGGGCAGAGCAGGTGTAGCAGGCCAGTGCCCCACATAGTCGGACCCGAGCTCTTGCCCCTACACACAGAAGGGCACTGGCCTTCAGTGCCGCCTGGCAGCTCATAGAACTGGGCTGGGACCCCCCCCCCCCCCGAGGAAGCAGGAAGAGCCCGCCTCTGCCTGCCCCCTGCCCCCTGCTTCAGTCCTTTGGGCCGGAAGCACAGCTGGGAGCAGCACCTCATGGCCTCCCTCCTGCCCAGAGGCTACGGTCCTCATTCTGGGAAGTCAAGGAGAAAAATGGGATGGGTGCGAGGCGGTGCTGGGGGAAATGCAACCTGGGCAGGAGGCCAGGGAGGGGCAGGAGGGCCCATCATGGGGACAGTCCCTGACAGCTCATCTCTGCCACCTGTGGATGCGCCGAGGAGTGAATGAGGCTGAGGTAGGAGCGGAGGCTGCTGTGTGACCTTCCCATCCTGCAAAACACCCTTGGGCCGGGCAATAGAGCGCCTCTCATGACAGCTAAGCAGTTAGCACCCCTTCTGCCTTCCGTGTCAGGATCCCGTGAGCCAGGGCTGTCCCACGGCGTTTGGCAGAGGTCTCGCCCAAGGATGGTCCCAGGGGAAGGGCTCTGTGTGGAGGCCATCTGGTTAGATATGACTCCCAGTGAGTCGGGGAACACGGTCGTGTGTTTGGAGCCCAAATGTGCCCCGTGATAAGGGTGTCTCCTCATCTTGACTTCGTCTGGCCTGTCTCTGAATTACCAAACGCCCTCGCCCTGGCTACTGTGAGGACACAGTTTGGAAACACTGTGCTGTGTATTCATGACAACTCTGGGGAGAAAATTCAGGCAGGAGGGGGAAGACTCTGTCCTGCGAGCCAGGGCCCATGTGTGCCCCACTGTGTCTGGTGCAACCACCACGGTGCCGCGTGGCCGGTCCCTTCTTGCCTCTGTTGCCCCTGGCACAAGCAAGGCTGCTCTGGGACTGCCATTGGCGGGGCAGCGGACACCAGCCTGGGTTAGGGTTGGCTCTGCTGCTCTACCTGCCCTGCAGCCCCTGGCTGCTGTCGCCTGTTCTGTGGCTCGTTACGTGTGCAGCATGAGTGGCAGTTGGACTTGGCACACTTTTCACCAGGAACTGTTTTCAAACCACTTTCACACAAAGCTACTTCCCCAGATCATTTCTATTTTTGGTATTGGTCGCAGCTTCATTACATGTAGCCTAGGCTCTCGCTTGTGATCCTCCTGCCACAGCCTTTCTGTTCCTTGTTTTAAAGTAGAGCTTTGGTAGGAAACAGGGAGGTCGAGTTTTTGGAGATGGGAGCTCTAGGGGTGGGAGGGTTGGAAGAGGGGAAGGAGAAGGACAAGGCGTGGAGACGCTCTCTGCATCTTCACCACGTGTGTGCGTGCGCCGACTTGAGTGTAGTTACCATGTACAACAAACATGTGCTAATTGAAATATTTAAAAATTAGGTCAGAGCTTCAGGAAGTGCATTGGTTCATTTACTTTGCCAGTCTCTCTAATCAATGTTATAGATTAAAAATGGCGTTTTATTGCCTTAACTTGCAGTTTTTGGTTTCTGATCGGGTTGGAGTCTGTTTGCTGAGGCCTTCTCAGGAAAGGAGGGCCAGCTTTGGGAGAGCCAAGGGGCCCTCTGTCCCCATGCGTGCCTCTGCAAGCTGTCACGTAACTGGTCACCATGGGGATGGATGTGGTGGGGCTGCTGGGGGACATTAGCGGAGGGCATGTTCTTTCTGGCTTTGTACACAGATGCCTAGCTTCAGTGTTCAGGGAGAAGGTATAGTGATGGCCTGGGCCAGCACAGATGCCCACGCCACACTCACCTGGGCTGCAAAAGGCCTCCAGGGGGTAGAGGAATACAGCACCTGGGGCCACTTCTGCCAGTGTGGGGTGGGAATCACCAACATGCACCAAGGGGCCCTCAGGATTCCAGGTTGGGCCCCGTCTCCCATGGAGAGGCCCAGCAGCAGCCCCTCACCCGGGAGACATAAGCCAGGGCTCCCTGTGCTAGACGGACATCAAGCTGGACAAATTGAAGCCCACCACCTTGTCTTGTTAGCTTGTATATTTTTATAGAAAGGAGCAAATCTCGGCTGCCCTGGCCAGATAATCACCTCTGTTTTCCTGAGCTGCTTGGGGCTGTGCAGGGGCCAGCCGGGACCCGACTCCAGCCACCTCTGATTAACACGGGAGCTGTGGGAGGCCAGGCTTTCTGTCAGCCGTGCCGGGTCCCCACGCACAGGCATGTCAGACCTTCCCAGGCACGGGATGTCAGCCAGCAAACCCGTGGGGACAGAGCTGCCTCTGGGAGTGGCTATCATGCCTCCGACTCATTTCTCAGGGAAGGTTTTTGGCTTCT
The DNA here is from genome assembly GCA_004027205.1 of Ctenodactylus gundi. Lineage (NCBI taxonomy): Eukaryota > Metazoa > Chordata > Mammalia > Rodentia > Ctenodactylidae > Ctenodactylus > Ctenodactylus gundi. Next base: position 24,114 of record PVKB01002650.1, on the reverse strand, counting down.
AGTATAATTTTTTTTTTCCATTCTTGAGAAATCACAGGCCATGTGAAGCCAGCACCTCCTGGGCCCGAGGATGGTTTCAGATGCCTTTTATTGAGTCCAGAAGGTAGGATTTAGAAGAGGTTGGGGGCCAGAGAGGTCCTGGGAACGGCCCCAGAGACAGGCAGAACACTGGAAAGACGGAGCCAGAGGAGGCGAGGGGGCGTGAGGGTCGTCCCTGGGGGAGCTCGGAGAGTCAGTTCTGTCCTTGGGAACACTCACAGTTAAAATGGAGACAGGTACCTCTTGTGCAGAGAGGTCACTGAAGCCACCTGCCGCAGCTAGAGACAAGGGCAGCTGGTAGGCAGGCGGGGCACGAGTCCTTAAAGACGGTGCAGGTTGTCACCAGCCGGACTGGCCTCCGGGCACCCTCAACCAGGTGAGAACCTCAGCCTGCTGCACAGGACACGCTGGGGTGGTGTGCGACATTGGGGCTGGGGCTCAAGGAGACAGAGACGAGGACAGCAGGGTGAGTGTGTGTGACGCTTTGCGCTCAGAAGTCCGTGTGCAGCGAGCCCGTGGCGGGTGATCTGAGTGCTGAGTGCAGGCGACATGTGGAGAGAGGACCGCCTAGGGCCCAGGCTCTGGCAGGAACTGGGGGTGACCCACCGCTCTGACCCTCCCATGCCATGGGGTAGAGGGGCTTGGGGTGCTCCGCAAGACGGGATCCTCCTCTTTGGCCGGCTGGACTGGGCAGGGACATGCCATTTGCTTGTGAGGAGACTGTGAGCAGGTTCTGCAGGCAGGCTGGCAGGGAACTGCACCCTCTGCGTCCCCAGGGATCCTGGGGACTCACAGCAGGTAGAGGGAAGGCGTGCAGCGTCAGAAAAGCCAGGGTTCCAGATGGTGTGATTTCCTCAAGTTTCGGCCTCCCCTGCGACATCCTTCCTTCTGCGTCCTGAAGCTGAATTGCAGTGGCCTCGCCAGCACAGCCACGCCTTCCTCCGCCACGCAGAGTCACGGCGCTGTGTGTTGGGTCCCAGTCAGAGGTCACGCAGGAACCCTTCAGACTTGGGTGCTTTCCACACCTATTAGGTACGTTTAGACGTGTCCTTTTGCTTCTAAGGGAGACAGCCTGCAAAATACTCGGAGCTCTTGGGGCATCAAACCGCTCTGAGAGGAGAGCTTTTTAATGGCCCCTCATAAAAGATTCTGTGAAAGAAGCAGAAACATATGGTTCAAATTTTTCTCAATAATATGAGGTATTTTGTAGGCATCTATTATTCTTCCTCTTTTCCTGAGGGTCTCAACACATCTTTGAGTGCTTATCCTAAAATACTGACACCGTCCCTTACGCGTAGAGACATTGCCAGCAGGCCGCCAGGCCAGGGCTCACCTTGCGATAGGGCCTGCAGACTCCAGGCCTCAAGTGTGTCGGGGTCATTCCGGGTAGATGGGAGGAAGGGTGGGGTTCCTGCAGGTTTCTGGGGAACTGGGGTGCAGAGGCAGCTGGCCCAGCAGTTCAGGGCTCGGAGCGCTCAGATCCCAGAAGGGTAGTATCCCATCCCGAGGGCTCAAGGCTGAGCTTGAGTAGGTGGGCAGGTCAACACAGGAAGCCCCTCGCCTCCCTGAAGGTGTTCATATTCAGTGGGAACAGCTGCGATCAGACCAAACAGATGGGGGGCCAGTCTCTGCCTGTGGGTTGGATGTGAGCCAGAGGAGGCTTCTCCAAAGTCATTGGGTAGGACTTGGGGCTCCCACAAGTCACATTTGGGTGTGCAGGTCCCAGGAGTCTGTAGGGGACGGGCGAGGCTGGGCTGGGGTCAAGTCCCCATGACTGTGGCTCAGGACGTGGCCTTCAGAGGTGCAGTTGCCCACAGTGGGACTGGGGAGTCCCGCCGAGCCAGGAGGATGGGATGCTGAGACCACGTTAGTGACCATGGTGACTGTTGACTTTTACAGTCTTAGCCATTAATTTAACAAGTATTCACTGGACACCAAGTAGATATTGCTTTGTGTTCACACTGGAGCGCTGCCCCTGAGCTACTGAGGTGCAGGTTCTGTCCCTGAGCCCAGCAGGAGGGCGGCCATCAGCTGAGGCCATCTAGGCACGTTGGAGGTCACAGCCCTGGCCAGGATGGAGAAGGCCTCCCTGGGCAGGGGACCTCCCCACAGAAGGAGACGGCGGGTGGGTTTTGGGCAGCGAAGTGTTCCCGACAGGGACAACAGTGTCCACGGGGCCTCCTGCTTCCGTCGAGCCACTGCTTTCCCGGCCCGAGGTCTTGTTGGTTTTGTTGCTGTGACGCAGTACCCGATGGTAGGCATTGGGAAGAGAGAGATGTGTTCTGGGCAGGGAAGCCCGGAAGTGTGTGGCCAGCGTCTGCCTAGCCCCTGGTGAGTACCTCGTGCAGCCTCAGCTCAGGCCGAAGGCAGAAGCGCCAGCGGTGTGCCTGGCAGGGAGAACCTTCCTCATTCCTGAGACAGACAAGTAGCCACTGGGAACCAAGGCTCCACCGTGGGAGGAATCGGGTCCAGCACAGGAACCTCTGGGCTCACATTTGACCCAGAGCACTGTGTGTTTCCCACCAGCCTTAGCCTTGGGGACACTGGGGTGGAATGAGGGGCAGACATCACCACCTACCTACCAGGCCACATGCCCACAGGCTGGGCTCCAAGGATGTGGCCACAGGCAGCCGTGAAGAGGACAGTGGGGTAGATACTGGCTCAGCATCTCTTCTCCATCCCCTCTGGGAAAGGAGCAGGCCCAACCTGGGCCCTCGTCCTGCTCCTCCCTCGCCAGCAGAGTCTGCGCTGCCCGGGAACTAGCTCAGTGCGGCGTTTCAGCTCCAGCTTACTGCAGTTCTGATTGTCACACCTACCAGGGACCCTGTGGATGCTGAGAAGCTGCCCGTCACAGTCCTGTACTTCCAGCTTGGGCAGCTGGAAGGGGCATCTGGTCACCCTCAGGACTTGTCCTCCTGATCCCCTAATCACTGGTGCCCAGCCTATGGCCTTGAGCAATGTCGGGCTGGCCCGGGCCAGGTTTCCATGCCCGGTATTGGCTGTTCTGGCCACTGCTTTGCGTCCTGGAGCTTAGCCCCATGTGGCCAGGCATGGAGGTCAGGGTTGTTTGAGGGACAAGGAGGATCTTGGGGGTCCTCAGTAGGCTAGGGGGGCAGGGACTCAGGCCCCTAGGCCAGTGAGTGGGTGACACAGCCATTCGCAGCCCATGTCCTGTGGGTGTCTACTGGTGGCCCCCAAATTTGTGCGCTGGAGACTTGAATTTCAAAGGTCAGTGTGGTGACGTTTGGAGGTGGGGCGTCTGGGAGGCCCCCAGGGCTCAGTGGGGCCATGAGAGGGACCTCTTCATGGCATAGCAGTCACCATACAGGAAGAGGAGGGAGACGGGCTGGCACACCTCCCTCCCCTACCGCGTGACGCCTGTACCGGGTCACAATGCAGGAGGGCCTGCCTGGTGGGGGCCTGCAGCTCCCCAAGTTCTGCTCTGCTCGTTCATGGGGTCCCGTTCCCGCCTGGGGCTCCTCCAGGGAGTCCCTCGGTGGTTACTTCCTGGGCTTGCCCTGAACTTCCCTGTTGGCAGGAGGGCAGGGCAGGGCAGCACTGGGTCCGCTGGCAGCCGGAGTCGTGGGCAGGTTTTAGTCCCCTCCATGGGTCGGATAAAGCTTGAGGCTTTGGTGTTTTACGTGGGTAGAAAGGGACTCTCCTGAGCTAGCGCTCCACGCTCACCCCTCCCTCGTGGAACCTGGGAGGGTCCCCGGACCCCCCACCAGCTCGCCAGCTCGCCAGCTCTACGGTGCCTTGTCTCCGCTTTGCGTCCCCGCTGTCCTCAGTGTCCACGCTGCCTCTGAGCCTGGACAGCCCAGGGGCTGCGGGGTGTAGACAGAGGAGCAGCTCTGTGGTGCACATGCTTTGATGTGCGAGTCTGAGTAGATGGCTGTCACTGTGGTCTGCGTGCCGTGGACGGACTTCTGTCACTTGTGTCCCCGTGTCGTTCCTTCTCGGGGGGCCTCAGGCCCTTCCCTGCCAGGCTGTCTGGGTGGGAGCCAGGGTCCCCTGAGCTGATGCAGCCTGAAGCCGGTGTGTGTCCCCTACATGGCCTTCTCCCGGCATGCACTGAGAGCCACTTGTGGCCCAGGGACAGGGTTACAAAGACATCTTGTGGCCGGACACACTCTTGACAGCCTGTAACCCACCGTCACACACACTGTGCCCCACTGAGTGGCGTCTGCTGGGAACCACCCTCCTACCCTAGAGGCCCGGAGCTGCTTTAACCCGAGCCCTTTGTTTAATATTTAAACTGAAGTAGCAAAATCTCTCACTAATCTTTGGAGGTGTAAAACAGCCACGTATCACCTAATGAACGGGCAGACTTACATCCAGGCACTGGGGAGGGTGAGGAGGGATTTCCTGCGGCCCCATCATGGCACGCATCCCTCCTCCCCCTGGGAGGGCTGCACAGGCCCGCAGGTGGCAGTCGGATGGGCAGGTGGAGCCAGCGCTGGAGGAAGGCTCGCCTGACTTACTCTCTATTTCTTCCTCGTTTATAAGCTGCGAGGCTGTGGACAGATCATCCAGCCTCTCTGAACTCCAAGCCACTTTAGATACGTAGAATGATTGGTGAATGAAAAGTCCTAATGCCTGGAAGAAAGAGGGCACTTCACTCAAAAATCTGTGGTTGTCCACTTCCTTTTTCCAGAGAACGGCCTCCCCAGGTCTGGTCCTCCTGTGCATCCTAGATCACTTGCCGGGTGTCCAGTTACCCCCGAACTCCAGACACGTGGCTGACATGCTCTGGAGGCGGGGCCAGACAAGCAGGTCATCCAGAGAGATGTGGAGGGGAAGGAAACAGCTAAGGAGGGAGCATCCTGGAGATGTCACCAAGGACAGGAAGGACAGTCGCTGGCTTCCGGAGCAGGGACTGCAGCCCCCCGGGGGACACTGTCTCCTCGTAATCTTCTGAGTGTCCTCCCTCACAAGAGCAAAGCCAGGGAGATAAGAGAGTAACCTCGGGGGCAACAGGAAGACTTGGGGTATTGGCAGGGTGCCAGGTGGAGGCGGAGCTCGCAGGCTTGGGCAGGGCACTCTGGCCAGAGCCAGCCAGGTCCAGGCCACCTCACAGACATGAGTGAGATCTGCGAACAGGACATGGAGTGGGGACACCACATTTTTTTTTTTCCTGGGACAAAGTCAGTTCTCAGTGGCCCTGCAGGTCCAGACTGTGGTATAGACCCCACTAGGGCAGAGGCCCTGTCCAAACAGGAAGGGCCATCCCCTGTGCCAGGAGCAGAGGGCACTTGGGGTGACCCAAAGGAGAAGAGAGGGAGGAGCCAGCTGACCACTGAAAACTGGGAGCCCAAGAGACGAACGACCCGAAACTCAGTGAGGTTGTAGGTTTTATCCCAGCGTCCCACTTGTCAGGTGGGCAGGTTGGTGGGAGGGTGTGAGGACTTGGACCCGGACCCTCCCCAAAGCCACGTTTGTGTTTGGAAGGTGATTCAGTCGCAGGGGTAACCCATTAATTTCCTGTGCTGCCAGGGTTGGGGCCTGGTCGGAAGCGCCATCCCTGGAGCATGACCGGAAGGATATAACTCTCTCGCTAGCTTCCTCTGTCCAGCTCTCGGCTTTCTGTTTTGCAATGCCACGAGGAGCTCTGTCGGGGTACACCTAGCCAGGCCTTTTCACCAGTACCACTGACCGTGAGGGGACTGAGTCCTCTGGGACCCACGAGCTCCAGTAAGCCTCTTGTCCCTTCAGTTGTGGGGCTGGTTACTATGTTCCAGTAAGGAAAGAAGCCCAGGCAGCGCAGAGATGCTGATTCCTGTGAGGGCGGAGGAGAGCTGAGCAGGGCCCTGGAGCCGAGCCGCTTGCGCCAGGAGCCCAGTTCTGCCTCCCGCTGGCTGCCCTTGCCTTGCCTGGCGCCGTCCATCCTCTGTGCGTGGGGTTAGCGGTGCCTCACAGGGCTGCTGCGTGGCCGAGAGCCAACACGCCAGTTGCATAGACTACCGCATGGGTGCGAGTGGTCCTACAGAAGTGTGAACCGATCCCACCACAATTGTGATAGCTGCTGACCTCAATGCGTTGGGGCTAGGACCCTAAACTTTCCTAAAAAGCGTCTGGTGGCATGCACAGAAATCTAGAAGTGCATGAAAATCAGGTTGCTTATTTTTCTATTATTTATGTAAGATTATTAATCAGTCTACTTAAAGAGTTGTGCATGGAAATACTTAACTGTATTTTCATAGTAACCAAATATTCGCAAAGCCTTACATTTTTAACATTGGGAGAATCCAAACGAATGTCACATTAGGCCAGTGTGATGGACTGTTGTGTGTCAGCTGAAATAACTCAAGAACATACCTGAAAGGGACTGCGTGGCAGGGGGCGATCTCCACCTAGGGCACTGATCTCTACGCATCCACATTCCAGGGAAGCACAGAGAACGCACAGATGTTAATTTCAATTATGGTGCTATAATGGTGGATTTAATTTAGTTTTTAGTTCTCATGTGTTTTCAGACCTTTGAACAGTGAACTCATTTCCAATACAATAGTTTCATTTTTTTCATATTATACGTGTGATAAATATTCTGAAGTTTCCAGCAATCAAAACATACAAAATAACAAGAATCACCCACAATTCCATGATGTATGCTGGAGGAGTTTTTTCTGTTGGCTTTCATTGCTCTTGTACAGATGAAAGGACATACTTCCAAGTGCAAACTCACCTCAGTGCCTGTAGTGTGCAGAGCACAGACTCATACCTGTAGGAGGTGTAAACTCACGCTGATGCCTGCAGTGTACACAGTGCAGACTCACCCCTGTTCCCAGAGTATGCAAAGTAGGAACTCACACCTGTGTGTGCAGTGTGCAGAGGCTCAGAACTGCTGCTTTCGTGGTTTTGTCTCCACAATAGAACTTCACAGACGTCGTTCTCCCCCTGTCCCCCGTGTTGATGAGAGGGTGAGTGTGGGCATCCTGTGGGTACGTGATGCCTTATTTGCGTGCGTGGCTCTAGACTTGTGGACAATGGGATCATTGTGTGAAAGGGGGACCTGAGGCTCCTGCCAAATCATGAGGATACTTTCTGGAAGGGCAGCACTGTCACAGACAGGGCAGAGGTCGAGGACGATCTTGTAACTCGTTGAAATCGCTGCCTTTTAGACCCTGTGACTCCCAGTCCAAAGCCTGGAGGGAGGGGCGTGGAGGCTTTTGAGAAGTGGAAATGTCACCCATTCCAAGGACGAATGGTGGGACCCTCCCCCTCAAGGACGAGCAGTGAAGATTCTGAGAATTGGAGCAGCATCGTGTATAAGAAACAGCTTTCGTGGGTACCATCCAGTTCCAGCTGAGGGATGCTCTATCTCTAATCTGTACTCGGGCGTCTGCTGCCAGCTGGAAGTCAGCTGTGAGTGTTCGGCGGGGATGGCTTTGGCACCATTCTTGTTTTCATTATGCATGCTTGAGTGCATGCTTCAAGTACATACTTCTGCTGCCCTCTGACTTTGTTATCTACACACACACCCATACACACACAAGGGCTGCTGATTTTGAAAACACTACATAAAATGTTTTCTACTCACTCAAACACAATTCAAACTTGGCCGAGGCTAAAGGGTTGTGTATGTATGTATGTGCAAGTGGTGTATGCTTACATGTGTGTGAGTGTGACCATGTGTGTGAATGCTGTGCATGTGTATTCATGTGTGAGCATGTGTGTGTGTGATTTTGGTCAGGAAAGAAATCCTGGGTGTCGTCCTGACCTCTCAGGACCTGCACACCACAGCAAGGGGGCCTGGGATTTGCAGGGAGATCACTGCAGTCCCCAAGGAGCCAGCTCCTGTGCCCTGATTAAAGATCTACAGCATAGCAGGGGTCAGCTGATGGGGCATCCCTGTCCTTCCCAAGTTAGAGCTTGGAGTAGGTGGTTGCTTCTTCCAGGCCCTGAGTGGGACACGGGAGGATGCAGCTGTTCCTGTCTCTAACAGGGTGCCATCCCCCTTCCCGTACAAGCTGTTGCTTTGTGCTGTGGTGGCCCTGATGTCCCCTTCTCTGGTGCCTGGTGGTGACTGAGCTGGCCTCAGTGGGGTGGGTGGGTGTGGCCCCGTCCTTCTCAGGCAGCTGCACCCTCTTGCTTCTGACCCTCCACATGTGGTGACTCCTGTAACTCGTGCCTGTGGGTCTGTGATGGTGGAGCTGGACCTCAGCTCCTAACTCCTGGGCCACTGTGGGGTGTTCTGGACTCCCTGCACTCTCTGCGGGGGGGTGGGGGGGTGTTGCCTTTCCGAGTCACCTACTAGCACACTCACCACTGTGAGTGAAAAGAATTCCCCTGAAGGCCCAGAACCGCGTGCAGACCCTGGGTGGAGCTGGCCCGGTGGAGTCAGAGCTGGTAGACGGTCCCATCCATCTGTGGTCTAGTGGGGTGAAGCAGTATTGGTGCTGGTCTGTGCCTGCCTGGCCTATGGGTGAACCTACCCCAGATTTTCATCTCGGCAGTTGATTGGGCACCTGCGGTAAGTGGAGCCCTCAGGTCCCAGCCAAGCAGCCAGGCTAGCGTGTTCTCAGTGGGCCTTGAACTCCCACCCAAAGACCTTATCTGTGGCCAAGTAAATCCTTAGATCAGCCCCCCATATTCTTTCTCAGCTAGGGAAATGGCATTGTGGAAAGGCATTTAACCGAAAACGGTGCAGGCTCGCTTTGTTTTGTTTGCTGTGGGTCTATCAACAGCAGAGGCTCTTAACCCACAGAGCTCTGAGTCCCTGATCCTGGAACAGGCTGGTCCTGGGCTCCACTCACTCCTGGCACCTGCCCTCTGACGCCTCCCTCTTGGGTAAGGAGGTATACCTCAGGACTCCTTGGCTTTGCCTGCCTCTCTGCACATGCCGCCAGCTGGTCTAGCCTTAGGGCAGCCTGACTCTCTTGACGCCACCCAAATATCCCAGGAGTCTTCCTGAGGTGCTCCTCATTCTGCACAAGCCAGATAACTTTAGGGTTTATAAGGGAAGAGGAAGGAAGCCCGAAGAGAGAGGCAGAGTTTGCTCTGGATCCCAGGCCACAGGAAGGACCTTGTCACCTTGGTGGGGTGGGAATGTAGGTCTGCGTGTTCTGGAAATGCCTTGGTTTTGTGTGCGAACCTGGCGCCTCCGGGTGCATCTAGTGTGTCCAGGTGTAGAGAAAGTTGAGGCTGCTGAGTTGTTCATTAAAGTGTCCTCACAGGCAGCTCTGGTGGCCTCTCTCCTGGGTGTCTTTGCGAGTTGTGATAAAACCACAGTGTGCTGCTGCCGGGCGCCGTCCAGGAAGGGCAGGCCCTTGGTGCCATGCCGTGCGTCTCCCCCACCTCAGTCATTGGATCTGGTGGGTGACCTCTGGCTCTTCCCCAGAGTCCGAATGGCCACAAGAGGCCAAGGGTTTGAATCAGCTCAGGACTGAGGCAGTCACAGTAGCACGACTAAAGGCACTCGTGAGAGGAGGCTTCCAGAAATGCTTCAGTGTCCACACATATAGAAACCTCATGGGGGGTCCCATTAATCAGCACAACTCGTGTGTGAATAATTACACTAATTACAAAGAAGGACAATGTGGCTGAGGGCTCTGCGGGGCCCAGCTCACTGGGAGAATGGCCACCATTTCTAGGATGCCAGAAGGACCCCACATCCATGGCCCTTTATGGTCCAGGCCCCCAAAAGAACCCCGGTGGGGGTTTTGGTGTCACACTTGCCCTCTGTTTCAGGGACTCCTGTGTGTAAACTGTGTCCCTGTTGCTGCAACTTCAGGCCCTGTGGGGCTAGATGTCCTGACTTCTGAAGGGTGGCCACCAGACATTTCTTCACCTACCTGTGTGGAACACCCCAAAGAGTCAACCAGCAAGCATTTGGAACAGGAGACTTCATGCATAAGAAACACCACCACCTATCAGCAGTACATCAGAGTGTCCCTAAGGACCAGGTGGAAAAATGTGGCATCAGTGCCACCAGCCCCCAGTGACAGCCGGACTGGAGAGTGTGCACAGAGAGCCCTAGCGACAAGCGGCAGATATTGTCAATGAAATGTTCATTGGTAAAACGTTGTATGAAAGGAGCTATGTAGGAGCTAAATAAAGGAGAAAGTAAATAATTTTTATTGTTGGGAAAACTTGATGCAGGCAACACATCCTCACGTCCATTTTGTGGGCTGCACGATGGCCCCATGGGCAGGAAATTCCAAGTGTGAAATGGATATGCCGCGACCATCTGAAAAGGAAAACACGCCGTGTGCTCCCAAGGCGACGGGTGTACGGTAGAGTGAAGGGGGGAGGGGGCTCATCCGAGAGAGAGAAGGGCACAGAATCCGCCCGTTGGCATCGCTAGGGAGGGCAGCTGCCCCGAGTAACAGTGAAGGACTTTAGCTGTGAGCTTAGAAAAGAATTAAATCTGGACTTCAAGGACTGTTCAGAAAAATAAGTTCCAGATGAGCTAGAGTCAAACAACAGCAATAAAAAAGAAACTGAAAAAAATTACTAGAAGGGAGAATGTTTATGACTTAAGAGAAGGAAAGGCCAAAAACAAGAAATGCTTTCTAAGCCCATAAAGAATGACAAATACGATGACATCAAAATTCATAACTCTGTGAGATCAAAGGTTAAAACGTAATAGAGTTTTTGCTTTAAAAATTGAAAAAAATGTGCAATAAATATTTATAACATATGTAATAGATAAAGGGCCAGGATTCTAAATATGTAAAGACTGACTTTATGCAATCAAAGACAAACAACAGCTAGAAAAATGGGCAGAACCCTTGAGAAGCTTATATTCACGAAATACAAATTTCCAGTTGATGTGCTGTCATTTCTCAGAGTTAGGGTTTGGACCTGGCGTGTCCCCAGAGCCTCATGTGTTTGGGTGCTGTGGATTGCCTATGGGTTTCAGGTGCCATCAGGAGGTGGGGTCTGCTGGGTTGTGGTGGATTGCTGGGTTGTGGGTTGCTGGGGTGTGGTGGATCCCTGGGGTGTGGTGGATCGCTGGGGTGTGGTGGATCCCTGGGGTGTGGTGGATCGCTGGGGTGTGGCCTGGAAGGGTTGCTGTTGCTCCAGCTTCTTCCCAGCCCTGACCCTTCCTCTTGTGACGTGATGAGCATCCGCTCTCCACCAGTCTCCTCCCCTCTGCAGTGGACCGAGACCTCGGGAAACTGAGATAAAACAAGCTTTTCTTCCCTTAAGTCGTGGATGTTGGGTACTGAGCCCCAGCAATGAGGAAGTGACTGAGACGCTAAGTATGAGACATTTAAGCATGAATTAGATGTCTCATGGAGAAACCCACTTAAAATGGCACAGACTCATCATAAACCACAAACAAACTCTTCTAAATGGTAACTGTGCATAGGCCCAGCTGCGACACAGGGCACCCACACCATGGCGCCGGAACTGAACTCGGCAGATACCACAGGTGCGAAATTCCCTTGGTTGCCGATACTCCCGGAAGAGCGACCACAGGACAGGCTCAGGAAGGGCCTGGCTCACCGAGGCCCCGGGAAGCTAGTGCTTTTAGTTGTAATTGGAACGCCAAGTCCAAGGGACATGCAAATGCCCTGAACCCACCCACACAGAAGTGGCGGCCATCAAAAGGATGCCACAATTCGTGTGGCAGTGCTGCTAGAAGTTCTCCACAGCGTGCTAATCTGGCAGGTCAGGTGGCCCAGCCTACTGTCCTAGCACCCTGGGAAGCTGAGGCAGGAGGATTGCGAGTTGGAGCCCAGCCTGGGCAACTTAGTGAGACCTGTTTCAGAATCAAAGAGAAAAACGGAGGGCTGAGGATACGGAGTGTGAAGGGCTTGGACTCAGTCCCCAGGAACACTCACACACACGCATGCACACAGTGCCACGTTAAAAAGTGACAAGATGTGGCAGCGTGTACGTGCGCTGTGCCAGAGCCCGCAGCCTGCGCACCACACCGGCAGAGCTAGGTGTTGCTCAGCTCCGTGGGCACAGACTCTTCCCCTGGGCTGGAGGTGGCTGCTGCCTGCACTGCCTGGAGCCCCCAGCCACACGTGGCCTTGAGGAGCTGCCCCTGAGCCAGGGCCATGTGGGGCAGAGGTATCTGCTGCCTCCAAGAGGACTCGGAGGATGGAAGGGCCGTGGCACAGCCACGGAGAGGAGGGTAAGCCAGGCAGAGCCGGGGCCCTGGGGCAGCATCTGGCTGTTTCCTTGTCCCCTTTGTCTCAAAGCCACGGGCCACGCTGGCTGGAGTGCGAGGTCACAGCAGGCGCTGCTGTCACAGCCTGTGTTCCATGAGAGCAGCACTCACCCGTCTGTTTCACCTAGAGCACCGTCCCTGGGTGCGCAGTGGGGGTGGGACCGCGTGGATGCGGCAGGGAGGAGGTTCGCGACTGCACCCTGGGGTGCCCAGTGGGTGGCGGGGTTGCTGCTGGAGTGGCTCCTCTGCCCCACCAAGCCCGCCCAGGCAAGGAGGATGGGGGCAGAGAGCAGCCGCCTGCGCTAAGCAGACGGGCGGGAGCTTCTCTCTTCCCCTCTAGCTAGAAGAAAAGGTCAGGTTAGTGGCCAAGTCTCAGGAGCACAGCAGCATGCTGAATCCTCCGTGTTTTCTGCAGAGCAGGGCCTGGCCTCAGGACACGTGAATAGGCAGGTGCTCCTCACAGAGGGCTTTGTACACGAGTGTGACCTGCTTGTCCCCACGTCACTGCTGTGTGCAGAGTAGGTGGCAGAGTGCTCTGAAGAGGCACTGTGGTGCGGGGGAGGCCATGGCTGACCCCTAGCTCAGCACCTGACACGGTGACACTGGACAGCTCGCGGGGCTCCCTCCCGCTGTGCTCAGGGGGTGCTTGGGCACGGGGTTGAGGCAGCTGGCATGGCCTGAGCAGGAAAACTTAGACGGCTTTGCCGGCCTGGCGGTGGAAGGGTAGGCCTGGGAGGCCGTCGTCGTGGTGCTGGAGGGAGACATGGCCTCCGGGTGACACCAGTGAGTGCAGACTGGGGCGGAGCCAGGGGCAGCTGGTGAGTTGCGGATGCTGTCTTAGAGTCACAAAGTGGGCAGAGAGAGCCCAGCCGCTTGGATCTGTGATTGGGGCTGACTTTGGGTCTCATTGTGGCTTTGTGAGGGTCTGTGTGGCCAAGGGGGACGGGTGGGGGCCTTTGTCCCTAGAAGTCTGTGGCCTCGCAGTGCTGGAGGCTAGAGTCTGAAGTCCAGGTGTTGGTGGGCTGGTTGCCGGGCCATGGGTGGCTGCCATGTTCACATGAAAGCCTCCCTGCATGACTACCCCCAGATTTCCTGTTCCTGTGAGGATGCCCATCATAGCAGACTCTAGGTTTTGCTAAGGGCTCACCGCAACTTGGTTACTCAGCAAACATTGTGTCTCCGAGTCAGGTCACATTCCACTTCAACCCAGAACCCTCTGGGAGTGCCTCCCCACCCCCCCACCCCCCGCCACCTGTGCCTCTAAGTCACGTGATGCTGGAGAACCTCGCTTTTACCCACTCCCAGGCCTCCGGGTCTCACCTCCTGCGCATGCCCCGGCCCCTCTCCCCCTGCACTGGGTGTCACTGGAGACCTTTGTGGCCTGTGGGCACCATGCGGCAACACGTCTGTGTCTTCAGAGCCCAGTGAGATGGAAAAGGGTGAATGAGATGCCAGCTGTGTGTCTGCTGCCTTCAGCCGTCTCAGACATGAGAGTCCTTGCTTGAGTGGACAGCCTGGTCCCCCAGAGGGCTTTCTGGGGACCACAGTCACCCGGCCTGCTTGGCGTGAAGCTCCCACACGCCTTGTTCATCTCTGCACCCGCCCAGTGCCCCCTGGTGGTTTCCGTGGGACGTGACTGTCCCACGTTAGGGCCTTGCTCCCCAGCTCGGTGGTGTTGCCATGGGCCTGATGGGTGGACTTGGCAAATGGCACGACTCCCTGGCCACTCAGAGCCACGGGAATAAAGGGACCAGATCTGCGTCCAGCCAGGAAGGAGGCTGGGCCCCGACAGTGAGTCTCCGTTACTGCAGCCCATTTTAAGGACAGCCAGACTCAGGAAGTATAGAAAGTGTCAAAATAGAGATGTTTGAATTTTAGAAAATGGATTACATAGACCATAAAGTGAAAGGACAGAGGAAGAAAAAAAAAAACAGGCAGAATCTTAAGGATTTTTGTTTTCCTAAAATGTGCGAAAGCTTGAGGTCCCACCGAAAAGTGCACTTGGCCACCAGGACCACGGGCAGATGGGCAGGTGGCTTCCCCGCTGAGACTTCTGATCTACCTCCCATGGCCAAAGAAAGCTTGCACAGCTGGCCCTAGTGCCCCAGGCGGAAGGAGGTCCTGAGCAGCCACAAAGCCTGCCCCCAGGAGAACGCTTAGCATGGCCTCTGGCAGCGACCGTCCAGTCATCTGTGCAGCTGCGGCGGGCTCAGAGCGGCGCCCTCGAGCTGCCGAAACCCAGTACTCAGGGCGGAAGTCACCGGGAACCCGACACCCTGGGAATCTGGGTTCTTGGGCACAGTACGCCCGTGAGAACGCTGCCCAGCTCGCGCCTGGCCCCTGCCTTGGGGGCCCGTCTGGACCCAGCTCGTCCCCGCTCTGTCCCCTCAGCCCATCACGTCAGACCATTTTAAGGACAGCCAGGTGAGGTTCCTGGAAAGCAGGGATCTGACCTGCTGGCGAGAGGTGCCCCAGCTCGGATGGCCGCACAGCAGCACGGAGGCGGGAGGGCCCAGGGCCGCTCTGTACACAGCTGCCCTCGGTGCGGGCCTGCAGGAAGCCTGTTTCCAATTAGCCCAGGGAGCTGCGTCTGTGTCCAAGCCCTTTGCTCTCGCTGGGCAAAGAAAGAGGAAGGGAGGGAGAGGGAGGAAGGGGCAGACAGAGGGAAGGGGGAGAGAGAAGCAGAGGCGAGAGAAGGGAGTTTGCGCAGCCCAGCCATCGGCCCCCGGCTGACCTGTGAGCCGTGGGGGCGGGGAAGGCGGCCTCTTCAGCGTGACTTTGTTGAGCACTTTGATGTTGTGGAAGCCACTGGAGGCTTTAGGGAAGGAGAGCGAAAGGAACACAGAATGCTCAGCCCTGTGATGATACGCCCAGCGAGGCAGCGACCCCCCACGCCTGCCCGTCCTCCCACGCCCACACCTGCCACACCCCTGTGCGGCCTGCGCCTCGCCTGTACCTGCAAGCGTGTGCACGGTCCCCTGCAGCTCAACGATGGGCACGTTCTAAGAATCCGGTGGGCACAGCTTCGCCACCGAGGGCCACCATGGGGCGCATGCACAGGTGGCGATGGCTGAAGCGTCTCCAGGCCAGCTTTGTGGCCGTGTGGTGCACACACATGCAGGTATGCACATGCATCTAACTGTACACATGGACGTGTGTGCACTCATCACACCCGGCGTCATGCAGACGGATAAAACGGGGTGCGGCATGAGGCGGGTGGAGGGTTACTCACCTTAGGTAGTGTTACCAAAACTGGCACCTGGGGGTGGGGAGCAGGCGGAGATCTGGGAAGCAAGCTCCCGGAAGGAGGCCTGGCAGGAGGACGCTGAGGGCAGTCCCAGGGGCGGGTGGAGCAGGCCCCAGTGCCCGGCCAGGGCTCCTGCAGGCCCTTGGGTTTTACATAAACTGGCCGCGTGCACCTCCCAGGGCCCCTGCGTGTTGAGGTGCCGCTGAACCCCAGCTTCATACCTCGTTCTCCCACTCACAGGCCCCTGGAAGGCTTCCAGCCGGGTGTTCTGAATCGCACCGCCAGAATGCGTTAGGATAGGAATTTGGTGAACACATGTCGGCGTTGCTGCTGAACGCGAGCCCGGGAGTGGTTACGCTCGGCTGTGGGGAATGCGAAGCGGAGGGGCTGCTGGGATTTCTGGGGTCAATTCGCTTAAAAGTCACATTTGTTTTTATGATAATAGAAGTACTGCGTCTTTATTGTTGGGAATTTTGAGAACGGAGTAAAATGAAAGAAAAGAAAACCACGCGCCAGCCGTGGCTCTCCTGGCTGCGGACTTGGGAGCTGGGAACGCGCCTGGGGGCTGCTGTGCCCCTCGGGGTCTGCCCAGCGCCGCCCAGTGGCTTTCACAAGCAAGCGTCATAATGGCAGTGTTTGGGCGCACTAAAACGAGATCGGTTATTTAAATTTTGGCTTTTTATTATCTTGAACGTTGTTACTTTCTTGTATACGTTGTGGTGTAGCCTGAGAACGCTGTTGGAAGCAGCGCCCGAGCCAGAGGACGGAGGCGCGTGTTCAAGCGCTTCTACCTGGCCTACCTTCCTGCTGCGGCTAGCAGTTCTGCCCCCGGGCGGTCCGTCCCCTGAAGCTGAGGGTAGGCGATGGTGTGCACGGGCGTCGCCACCTCGGCGTTGAGATTGAGTACCGCCACATTTGTCGGCCATTTGTGCTTGGGGTGAATTATTGGGTCACACGGCTGCTCAGCTTGGAGGGTCTCCATGTGCTACTGATTACACAGCAACTTTGTTTTCTAACCATTATTCTAGTCCTGGTGTTCTGAGGGAGAAGGCCAATGTCTCTGGACAGAGGGCTGGAGAGCTCCAGAGTGGGGCTGTGGACGGGTGGGGGAAGAGGGGTGAGGGGTTCGTCCAGAGCGTGGGAAACCCTGGGCCCCATCCCCAGGCACACCCGTGCACACAAGCACACACGTACGACTCACCTTGGCGCATACCCAGGCTGCTTATTTAATTTCTATCTCCGACCATCGGTTACCGCTGACGCTTTGCAGTCAGGAGGGCCGGGGAAGTGGGACTCTACCCCCACCTGTCGCTCACCCTGAGACTGTCCTCACCCAGAGTCCTCTCTGCGGGGATGGGGAAACTGAGGACCTAAGGTGCCAGGGGCCGAGCAGCACTAGCTGGTGTAAAGGGCTTAGGAGCTCCGGTTTCCCCTCTGCTGGGGCGGCAGCCCACCCTCCTACCATAGAGCACAGAGGGACAAGCATACCTCTCTCTCTCTCTCTCTCTCTCTCTCTCTCTCTCTCTCTTTCTCTCTTTCTTTATTTGATACAGGGTCTCAGTCTGTAGTCCAGGTTGGTCCTGAACTTACTGCGTAGCCCAGGCTAGCAGTGAGCTCAAGGTGATCCTCCTGCCTCAGCCTCCTGAGTGCTAGGATTATAGGCATGTGCCACCATGTCCAGTATGTGGCACTGGGGAATCCAGCCCAGGGCCTTGTGCTTGCTAGGAAAGCACTTTGACCACTGTGCTACTCCTCCAGCCCCCACACATTTTTGTAAGAATTCCTGTGTGTCCTGTGCACATAACACTTCACCACCTGGTGCTTTCCTTCTGTGGTTCTAAGCCACGGTCCCCTGGGCCAGCTTCCTGGGGTCCCAGTGCCCTTCCTGGAGTCCCTCCACTGTCTTGTCCCCGAACTGCACCCCCACCGTTCCCTCTGGGAGTGCCCTCTAAAGCCCTGTCCCTGAGCCCTTCTGGGTCCCTCTATGCCCTGGTCCCATGCCTGGTCTTTCTATGACCCTTTGCCTGCTCCTGTACTGAGGCGGGGCCCGTGGAGTCCTGGCGCCTGTGTAGGACTGCATGGGAACCTGCAGGCGGGACCAGCGCACCCTGTCTTGGATCCAGAGGTCTGCACATGCCCGAGCCCCTCCCCATGCGTCCTGCCCACCGACACTCCCCAGACAAGCTGTGCCCCGGGGGGCCTGCCGGCAGCTCTCCCTCTGCCTGTGCTCTCAGCACACCTACCGCGGGGCTGACCAGGAAGATCTGGAGTGTGTCTCTCTTCAGACTGGACTTGGAGAAAATTCCAAGGTGGTCTGAGGAGAGCGGTGTGGGTCATGGGTGCTGGGCTCCCTACATAGGCGTAGGGACGGCCCCTGGCCACGTGGAAGTCACCGGTGCAGAGGGCTGGCTGGTGGCCATGCGCGGGCTGCAACAGGAGTGCCAGCAGCAAACATGGCTGACACTGGTGCCTCTCGGGTCTCAGAAGCGAGCACTCTAAGCTTCTGTTGCACCCACACCTGTGCACACCCGTGCCACGAAGGCGCGCTCGACACACACTGGCTTGCCCGGCCCGCCTCAGGAAGCTGGCATGCGTCGTGAGCCAGAGAGCCCTGGCGAGTGTCTAGATTTGAATGACCTGTGAGTCACTAAGTGATTTTCCATTTACAGCTCCAAGAAAACGGGCGGCGAGCGGCGGGGGGCGGTTTCTTTCTTGGTACGTAGCTTCTTGCTTCTTAGACTCTGTCTTCATTTGTAATGGGATTTCAAAGCAACTTCAGGAATTGTTTAAAAGTCCTGTCTCCTCGTTGGGCCAGTAAAGACGAGGGAGCAGAGAAAGCTTGGTCCGAGCCAAGCGAGGGAGCTGGGGGACTCCAAGGCCTGTCCTCAGTGTCCTCGCCCAGTGTATCCCACCTGTGGCCCCTCGGTCCCCACCTTGGGGGCCAGAGAGGAAGGGAGCCGCGGTCCAGGGCTCCCCTCCCAGCCGATGGGGTGCACCGTAGCTGTGGCTCATCCTGCTTGGCGCCTGCGCCTCCTGGAGCTGTCCCTTGGCCTCTAAACAGCCCCCTTGGGGAACGTGGGGGGCACTCCATCTCTTGCCCCACCGGTGACACCACAGCTTTTTCCCACTGCACAGCAGTACCCTCACTGGGCTCACTGCATCACGGATGAGTGGGGCCCTGGAGTGCTCAAACTTCTGACATGTGCTTGGGTTCAGTGAACCAGCAGCCAGGTGGCGAGGCCTGTGGGCAGCTGCTGCTTGAACTGCAGCGATGGGCCGGCCATCGTGCGTGATGTGCTCAGTGTGATGAGTGCTGAGCCCTGTCTCTTTGCAACTTCTGTTTTATTTCTGGTATGTGGTACTTTGTTACTAAAGGAAGGGCGCGGTGGCATGCTGGGACGGGCAGAGCGGGAGAGAGGGGCCCTGTTCCGCTGTGATGTGGACACCCTTGGCCCCTCAGGGTCTCTGCTGGAGGGGTGGGAAGTGCAGCATGTGCCCTTCCCTGCCCTGAGCATAGGCTCTTCCCCACCCCGAGGACAGCAGGGTCACGAGTGCGGGCACATTTCTGAGACGGATAAGTGGATAAATTGGAGGACTCAGGGACAGACCCTGTAAGGATGACCAAGATGGCAGGGCACCCACTTTGTGGAGGTGGGGTGTGGACACACGGATCAGGGGAATTGCGGCTCCTGGGAGAAACGCACCTTAACCCCAGTCTCATGACGCGGGCCTCCTCAGTGCCTGTCCTGGGTCCACACCACCTACCGCGTGACGCGGGCCTCGCAGAGCACATCACAGGTTCCATATCAGACGTTTAGTGCAGCTTTGGGAGCAGCTGACCCCAACTCAGGACAATCTGCGTTTCCTTCTTGGCGTGAACAGACATGGAGTTGGCTGAGGAAACCTTTGGTTGGACAACAGAGTCAAGACCTGTGTGTAGGAAAACCAGTAAACTTAAGCCTCAAAACCACCCGCCTTTTCTGTGAAAGATTCTGCTAAGAGGATGAAGATCAGCTATGCGCTAGGCAGAGTGTGCAAGCCACGCACCAGTCATGACATTGGGTTGTCTGGAACAGGGGTCCCCAGCCCCAGGCCTCTGCCCTGGCCCCAGCACTGTGAGCATCGAAGAGGAGGCTCTCAGGAGGAGTGCCCCGCCCCTGCCCACGTGCTCTATAAGGTTGTGATGCTGCTTCTGGTTGGTAGGAGACGGGGCTGTGCTTCGGACCCTGTGCGGCAGCTGCGGTTCAAGCTGCCTTCCAGCAGCCACCAGCCAGGTGGCCCCCGCCCCTCACAGGCCTCCCTGGGACAGTGCTCTTCAGCTGAACTGGTCCCTGGGAGCACAGGGTTGAGGATCACTGCTGTAGGATGCAAGAAGAACTCCAAACCTCTCAGTAAAGTAGAAAACCAGTCAATTAGAAAGTGGGCCCAAACTCCAGTATTTCTTTGCAGAAGATAAGACGTGGCAGATAAACCCGTGGAACCAGCGCTATCAGAGAGGCGCGTGCCGAGCTTCCGGGCTCACTGTCACCGGACACCCGGAGAATCGCTGAAATGGAGCGTGGCCACTGCCCAGTGCGTGCGAAGATGCGGAGTTGGTCCCTCTGCACCCCCCACGGGGCCGAGGGGTGCTGGGTGACGCAGGCGGGCCCGAAGGAGCAGGGCAGTCTCCTGGCAGCCGGTGAGTGCCTGCCTGCCGCGCCACCTGGGGGTTTCCTTCCGTGTGCTTGTCGCAAGGGTGTGGGAGTCACGACCGTGCCATCCTGTCCTGGAGGTTTCTGATGCTTTGCTGGATGTAACTTTTGCCTTGAAACAACCCAAACTTCCTTCAGTTGCTAATAGTTCAAGGATGGGAGGTCCCCACCCCGAAGGTCCACATGGCCAGGTGGTGGGCCACCAGGGGTTACGCTGCTCCTGAAGCCCGTGCACAGCGTGGTCCTGCTCATGTAGCAGCTTTGAGGTGATGCAGTTTTAACGATGGGGACCGTTTACAGGTTGTCAGCTGCTGGGCTGAGTGGGGCTCTGAGCCAGGGAGAGAACCAAAGGCCTTGGCACTGGAGCTGGTGTTTGTGTGGGCTGTAGAGTGGGCCACAGAAGTCAGCATGTGGTCAAACTGCATAAAACTATACACACACACGCACACACGCACGCATGCACGCATGTACGCATGCACACGCACACACATGTGTGCTAGGCAGGTCTTAACCACAGGAGGAACGAGAAGGCCATCCACCAAGTTTCTGTGTTGTTTCTCACGACTATGAAGTGATCTACAAGTATCTCTAAAGTTTTTTATTTTTTTAAATGCAAAAGAAAAGGCAGAGTGAGAACAAATCCGACTCCCAGATGCAGAACACAGCGGCAGGTGTCGTGGTCTGGGCCACTGGGGCAGAGGAACCAGCTGGGCGAGCTCGCCCAGGGAGGGAGGATGCCCGCTGCCTGCTGGTGCCGCCCGTGGCCGCCGTCCCGGGAGGCAGGTGAGCAGAGAAGCGGGTGTGAGCCCAGTGGGGCCTCAAATCAAAGTCTAGGGAAGACAGCTGAGTTGTTTGCGGGGAGAACAACCTCCACACTGTGGCAGCGGGTCAGAAAACCCCAGGAAAGATGGGTCTGGGGGGAAATACAGTATTTTGCGCTCAGGAAGTTAAAATCGGGGCCTGGAGTGATATATGAGGAGCACATTACTCTTCTGACAACAGAAAGACAATTAGAAACTCCAAGAACAACAAAAACGCTCTGGCAATGCCGTTCCAAGTGCAAGCCAAGGCCAGCGCACCGGGTCATCAAGAATAGTACGTAATGACCGAGGGTGAGAAAACTGTGCGTTTCGTCCGGATGCCGGGAACCCTGGCCACTCAGGGAATCCGACCCGGGACCAAACAGGGTGTAATTCCAGCACACTGCCTTACCATGAAATGAACAATATTTTTACTCATAACAATCTTAATACCTTTCTCTAACTTTTAGACTTTGGAATTCAACCACAGGCAAAGTGTGGAAAACATAAATATGTTTCAAAACAAACCAGACTATTAAAACTTTGACCGTGTGACCCAGCAAACCATAGTACAGTACCGGACATGTGGTGGAGTGGGGGTGTTGTCACCGTGCTGACAAGTGCCCCAGCTCGGGTGGAGCGGGGGCACACATATGGCAGAGGGCCGCTCAGCCACAAGGGGACGAGATCCTGCCGCGGGAGGCGACATAGGCGAACGGGATGATGATGCGTTGAGTGACCTGAGTCAGCCACAGGGGACATGGGCTGGCTGCTGCTGCCATCCGTAGTTGCCGAGAACATGGGTGTCATGGCGCAGAGGGTGGCATACAGTCACCAGAGCAAGAGGGGGTAGGGCGGGGGGCCAGTCCATGGGCACAAAGTGGCAGCAGTGGGGGCTGTGTCCGGTGCTCTGTGGCACATCAGGGCAACTCTGCTCAGCCATAGAGCTTGTGCCTTTCCAAACAGCCGAAGAGGGGATTTCAAAAGTTTATTTTAAGGAAGAAGTGGATGTTTTGCCTGTCATCCCAGCACTCAAGAGGCTGAGGCAGGAGGATTGCTGTGAATTTCAGGCCAGCCAGAGCTACATAGTGAGTTCAGGACCAGCCTGGGCTACAGAGTGAGACCGTCTCAGAAGGAAGAAAAAAGGAGGAGGAAGAGGAGGAGGAGGAAGGAAGTGGTAGATACTCAAGGTACGGGATATGCTGATGGCCTTAGTTAGGTTGCAGCACAGTGCTCGCGTGGACGGAAACCCGGCCCTGTGCCCCGCGCGTCTGTGTGATTGTTGTGTGTCAACGAAAAGAAAGGCTGGGAAAGAGAATGGGTAGAGTGTAAAATGTGGACGAGAGTGCAGGAAGGAATTGTTTTCATCTGTCGTGAGGAAAGCTGAGGACGCAGGAACAGGGGACCTGCACATGCGTCCTGTAACCGGAAGCCAGATGCAGGCAGGTAGCCCCATGAGCCCGGCAGCGGTTCCTCCGTACAGACTCTGCCCCTGGCCCTGTGTGTCTCCGGGTCTTCAGCAAGCTCATCGGACCCTTGGTGTCATCTGCCCCTTGTCTGCAGGAAGCCGCAGGCCCGCCTTCACCAAGGCTGCTGCAGAGACACAGCGCGGCATCTCTGTGTGCACAGTGCGTCTCCGTTTGCACTGCAGGAAGCCGCAGGCCTGCCTTCACCACGGCTGCTGCAGAGACACAGCACGTCTCTGTGTGCACAGCGCGTCTCCATGTGCACAGCGAGTCGTGTCGCTCCCTCCTCAGATCTCATGTTCACGGGAAACTTTGGGTGGCCACTGGGTTGCAGGAGCACTGTGCTCCTCGGGGGACCCATCCGTCCGTGGGTGAGTTCAGGGCTCACTGTGTGCTGGGGGGCCGGTTGGAGGAGGTGGGTCGCTGGGAACGTGGCCTGGGGTGGTGTTCTTGCCCCTGCTTCCTGCCCCCACGGGGAGTGCACCCTCCTTCACGTGCCCTTACATCACGGTGCTCTGTCTCTGCGTTAGCCGACAGTGGACTCTACCCCTCAAATTGCGAGCTACATTAAACCTTTCCCCGTCAGGGTCAGGTGTGGGAACACGTATTACGTTCCGGCACTGGGAAAGCGACCAAGCTGGTGAGGTTCCCCTGCAAGGGAAACACTCGGAGTCTCCCAGCTGGTCAGATTGACACCAGGAACCAGATGGTCTGTGTTTTAAGGAAGTGGCTTTTTTTCTTTGCAACACCACATGGCTTTGCAGATGTGTGTTCATGTATGAGCTTGTTTGGTGACTCTGAGTGTAAACAGTGTGGCTGGCTTCACATGGAGTATGTGATACACGGGATCTTCCAGCAGAGAGGATGGGGTCCCCACTCTGCAGCACCCCTGGAAAGCGGGCACTGCTCCTGGGGTGCGGGCTCCCTGCCAGGCGGGTGCTGTGACACACCAAGGCCCTTGCCTCTGTGTCCCTTTGTCTCCCACGCCACCGCAGGGAGGCAGCAAGTGTTTCTTGCGGGCCCCGACGGGCTCCTCATGTGGATGCCCCGGGCCCCCGACGCCACTCCTCAGGGGAGCTGGAGGCCATCCGGGCACAGGGGGACCTGCTCCGCTCGTGAGAAGCCAGGTGTGGCAGCGCCAGCCTGTCCGCGGAAGTCCACAGCGTTGGAGGCTGAAGCATGTTCACCCTGCCCACTCAACCCCACAGCCGCGACTGGGAAGATTGTATAACAGCTGGTAAGCCTCGCCCCTCTGCCGAATAGTCACCTGTTGTCTGTTGCCAAAACCAATCAGCTACCTCCCTGGCGGCCACGTACACGTCTCCTCTGGCATCAGCGGCTTTCAGTGCCAGCTCCGAGGCCAAGCTGCATGGCACACACACCACCAGCCTTGTGTTTGGATCTGGGGTACGTCCTCCCAGCCCACTAAATGCACAGCCCCCTCTGAGCAGTGGCCTGGGAATGCTCGGCAGGGGAAACAATGGGCCCTCGGTCCGTGGATGTGAGACCTGCACGCGAATTGCCTTGAAGCGATTAAGAGGGCACCACGGAGCCAGGAAGTTACCCTCTCCTCCTCTCCACCAGCCCATCCACACACACACACCCAGCCACAGGCCCCACGTGCCGGAGATGGTGCTGGTCCTGGCACCTGTCCCACAGGTGGCCCTCTCCTCCTGGGGCTGGACGCTGGAGTAGGTCTGTGCTTCAGAGACTGTGGCTTGCTCATGACACCGTAGGACGGTCCTAG